>VUQR01034969.1:0-30187 GCA_015108515.1 Hemichromis elongatus | reverse complement strand
GTACTTAGTTGTGAGCTGTTGTACATTTACCAATCATGTTTTACGCACACGCGAATTTGAAGTTACGGACGAAATGTAGTTTACGCATGCACAAATCTTTTGAGGCTATTTTCACTCCATAACCACTCACCAACCAGACGGGGAGTACACATTCTTGCCCAGTAACCACTGGTTACCAGGGAGTCTCCAATCAATCTTTAGAGATTTTTTTGTCTTTAGTTAAAAAAAAAAAAGTCAAACTGTTCATGATTGTCTTTTACTGCTGAGTATCTCACAATCCCTTTGTCACAGTACCATTGTTGTCTTGGGCAGCATATTGTGAGTTTCTCAGTGATTCCCAAAGTAACAGTGTGGTGTGCTGATTAAAAAAAAAACAGACTTCACTCATCCATAACTTTTATAACTAAGAGCAGTGACTGACTCCCTCACCATCCTGCTCGTTAAACTGGGACGGCGACTGCTGTTTAAGAGCCTTTTGGTAAAAAAATAAGTGTCTCTGCAAACAAGAGCAACTCAAGTTCATCTCAAAGAGAGTTTGTGACAGCAAAATGATTAAAGTTATTTTGAACAACCATCTCCTAAGACTATGCTCAAGAGCATCTCTTAAATTTCTACCCAGAAGACATCTAAAAATACCCCACTCCGCTGGCTAAACACTGAATTATCCGGCAAACAATGAGCACATATGCCTCAAACCTCTCCGTCTGCGCTTTCTTAGTCATTATCAGTGCATTTGTTTGCTATTACTGGAAACATCTGTGCTCAGATAGGTTTGTGTCTGACCTTTTATGTCCAACTGTGGTTATGTTTAAGCTCTCGCGTATGTGTATAAATGTGGAAGTAAGTAAACACTCAGAACAGAAAGTCATATTGTATCTTGGCAAGGACATTTGCCAGTGTTATTGAATTAATTTGAGTCTGTAGGAATGTAAGAAGAGTGTTTACTTAGACGCAGTCTGCCCTTCAAATGGCGTGTCACTAAGCTGCCCTTGTCTGGGGAAGAAGAGGGAAGGAAGGGGGGAAGAAAGCTGGGAGAACGAGGGAGACATGGTGTGTGTTGCAGTTGGTGGCAGATGTTGTCACTGTGTAAAGGAGGAAGTAAACATCACATTCGCACACACATTCTTGAATTCGCAGAGCGTATGGAGTCGCACAGACATAAACAAACAAAGCAGGCGCGCACACACATCATGAAACACCTCCCACGTACCTAAAAGCAACGAATTAGCTAAAATGTGTGAGGAACAGGGCAGCGGGTCAAAGACAGTGAATGAGTTTGTCAGAAAAGCAGGTTGGAAAAGTGAAACTTGAAGATCTTTTTTTCTTTCCTTTCCTTTTCTTTCCTTTCTTTTTTTTTCAACGCCCACTCAGGTAATGTTTAAATGGCATTGCCAGAGGACATAACATGTAGTCCTTTAGAATAGAGAGCTATGCTTCAGTCCAGCTCAAAATCGATGCTCCTGGGTAGAGATGAAAAGAGGCTAGAGGTGGAGCCCGATCAAGGCAGATTCAATAGAAAGTCTGGAAAGTGAGATGAAGCAGTGTTTACTGTGGCGCAGAGTTTAGCGCGCGTGTTGAGGATAGACACTGGAGACCCGCCGTGACTAAATTTTTTTTTGGGCACAAGAGTAAATTACTCATCTCTAGCTCTGAGGCTGGCAGGTTCCAGAAGGAATTAGTTCACAACCTTTCGTGTTGACGTCAGACGCGCTTTTGACTTTTCAGGTGTGAGGGCACGCTTCGTTATTTCACTTTGGCTGTTGGAAAATATTCCACAGTTAGACATTAGTCATGACTGCACAGAGTCATCTGGCAGTCTATTTTAAACTCACCCGCTCCCCGGATTTCTTTCATTCACGCCTCTGCACGTCATTTATACCATGATGTCTCGTTAGGGTGGTTAGGGTCATCTCTAATTCTTTGAGGTCAAAAAGCAGCAATGAAGGAATGGTTAAAATCGTATATTAAATCTGGAGGAGGTGTTAAACTGCCAGGTTTTCAGGTTGGCATTGCAAGTAGCCAATATCGTAAAATATTTAGATGATCAGCTCTGAATTCAAAAGGGAGACACTTTCTGAATATGATGTGTTTTCCTCTGGTGACCTTTCACTTGAAAAAAAGGCTGAATGACTTGCAGAGTTTTAAATGAGTTAGATCTCAGTTACACAGGCGTAGAGAGTGGTCTGCATCCCCTGAGTGACCTCCAGTCACTAAGCAAAAAAATGGACATTGTGGTTGGTGACTGGTTGCTGGCAGTCGCTGGGTGAAATCGGTCACAAGCAGGTGCTACGCTAAAAAAACTCCTTGCGATTGCTTCGGTCTCTAGCAGATTTCTACTGTCACTCATAGTTTGTAAACTGTAGGTGACTGCTGCTATCTCATAGCTACCAAAGCAACCTCTCAAGGTTTTTGGAGCAGAACCGTGTACCTCGATGAAAACAATTCCACGAACAGCAGGCAGCCGAGTAAGGAATGCACATTTTTTTCCCTAGTGACCAGTGGTTACCAAGGAGTTGCCAACTGGTCTTCAGGCTTGCATGACTGGGGCTTTATCTATTGATTTCATTGGGATTTCATAGTTGGCCTCTGCCAGTCGGTCAAATTTTCATATAGTTATTACAATAAACTGGATAAAATAATTAAAAGGAAAAAAGCTTTACTCACTTTTATACTTAATATTTTTCTTGAGTTATTACATGTTTTGTGAGCAAGAGTCCAGACAGGTGCGTACACAAATATACACACACACTCACAGAGGCACAAGAGCTCTGCTGTAAAGGTTGAATAAAAGAAGAGGGTGCAGAGTGAAACAAAAATATTATGCTGCTGTTTAAGATGCTGGCCCTTTCTTCTGCCCAGCTCCCTGCACCTTTCGCCTCTCTCACCCCTTACTTCTCACCTGCACTTCTTTGCTTAGATGACCTTCTCCCTCTCTCTCGTCCTCCTCCTGCTCCCTCCCCTCTTTACCTCTGTCTGGTCTGCCGGTCTGTCACGGTGATATCCCAGGTGCCGTGGTTTTGATCTCCCCCTTCAATAATGAATGAAAGGATACAATTCGTCAATCACTTCAAAAACCATGTAGCCCACATTGCCCAAGGTCAGGACAGTGGCAGCTGTCAGACAGGATGATGACTAGCATAGGCAGGTGAGCGAGAATGTTTGGCCACATGCATCACACGTACACACCAAAGAGAACAAGAGGAACTAGAGGAGGAACAGATGAAAATGTATGAAAGCAGAGGGTCCGCCTCTGAAGACAGGAGAAAGTGATATTAAAACAGAGCATCTACGTTTGGGAGAAGCGACGGAGGAAGTTTCACGTGGTTTTTTTAGTGCTTTAATTTCTCTGAAGACCTCAAGTTACCTTTTTTTAGGTTCTCAGTCCTGTTTTGTTTGTTTGTGTGTGTGTTTGAAGGTGTGTCTGTGTGTGTTTGTGTATCAAAGTGTGATGTGTGGGGTGAGAGAGATGAAGCCTGGAGTCATGTTGTCAGACTATCACATGTCTGAATGCAGTCGCTTTTGTGAAAATCAAGTATCAATGTAGATTTGGGTCAAGTGTGCGCTTGAAGCCCCGTGGCGGTGATGGGAAGGTGATGCGGTGATCGTGTCCGACAGTTTTAGGAACAAACTGGATTTACCTCCACCCATTACTCCATTATAAAGCACTTATACCATGGTGGTACAAGTGGTGCCCACACCACTCCACATTGTCCTCCTTTGGCAGTTGAATCCGATTGATTGTTATTGTCTGTAAATAAGAGTTTGCTTTCCACCTGCAGAAAGACAAATGTTTTTAATGAGGGGGTGTAAAGTACTGAAGAAACAGTAGGGGGAGAGTGAGGCCCGGGGATAAAAGAAAAATTGCAGAGACAAAGGAATAATTATCATCTGTGCTAGTTTGTGTGTCATTCAGAAGCACTGAGGTGTTTTCACGGTTGCTTGTGCGCTCAACTTTCTTCAGAGAGAAAGAGGATGCTGCTGTCTCTGTGGGAGGTATTTATTTCACTCCCTCCCAACGCTCTCATTCACCTCCTTGCTCCTCCTGTCCGCCTGTCTGCTCATCAGAAAATAGGAGCTGACAGTTGTTTGTGCATGTGTGTGTTTTGGTGTGTGTGTGTCTTAGCAGATGTGCCCTGCAGTGTGGCCCACCTCTTAAATGTCACTGATCATAGTCTCTTCCACCTGATTACCCCAACCCCTTCCCCCAACACACCACCGCTCCACCTCCCACTTCTGCGCTTCATCTTTTCTGCCCCATTTATTACCCCCCAGCCGCCCCCACATGGATCTGCATGACCCCACGCATGCGAGGTTGAGAGTGCATGCATCCACTCGTACTTCCAGTCGTGTAAGGTGCCTTTTCTTCTGTACCAAAGTAGCTGTTTGCACAGAATAGTCTCTTTCAATTACAGTGCACTTTGTTCAGAAACTGACATTTCAGCTGGGTGTCCTATAGAGACATATGCATACACATGCATGGGCATACACTCACATGGTTACGCTGACATTATTAAATGCCAAATAAAGCAATAAACTGACATTTTGTAATCGACTGCTCAGGCGCAGTTTTGGTTAACACAACAGGCTTGATTATAAGAAACAGAGTTACACAATGGGCCAATCACCAAATAGGCACAAATCAAACTGGCATATGACCAAAGCCAGAGCAGTCTGCGCATTGGCTTCCCTTCACCAGCCACTGTACCAGCGTCATTAGCGAAACCAGACAGAAAAATCTCAACTTAAATCTTTCTCCTTGACATGCTTTTGTTGTAGAGGTTGTACCTCACAGCACATCATGCTATTAGTGGCTTTGACACCGAGGAGCAAACACTCTCACAAGCAAAGTCAAGCACGTCGACTTTGAACTCGAGACTCGACTGTTCCTCAACTCGTATGTAATTGCATGTGTACGTGTACGCGCACGTGTCTGCGTCTGCATCGTGCCTGCTGGTCTGACATCTGCCAATCAGCACATCAGGATCAGTCAGTCATCTGCCAGCTCTTCACAGACAGCTATCAGTCAAAGCTTGTAGGAAAACATGATTGGAGCAGGCAAGAAAAGGGCTTGGGGGAGGGAGTCGTGATTGGCTGTCTTTTACAGAAAGAGAGGTTAGGGAGAATGTTATGTCTTCAGTGAGAGATGCTTTGTTCTTGTAGGCAGTTTGACATTCAGTAGTCAATTAAAGCGGCTGCCAACTTGAAAAGTCACAAGTTAAACTCCTGATCAAAGTTCCTTGCTCACATCCTGTGTGCTCTGCTCCATCTTGCAGCAGATGAAGCAGGGGAAACATTTTCCTCTCTTGTGCATGCTTCTCTGCTGTTTTATGTCCAGGAGTGGTGCTTCTTGTCTGTGGTCGCTCAGCTCCCGGTGTACTCTCTTCATCTTATAGTTCAGCTAAGGCCTGCTGGGATCAGTGGGTGAGCTCCAGCCCCGTGGATTAGCGTCAGAGCCACTTTGATTTCATCATCATCAAAGACAGCAGGTGTTTTCTGCTTAGCTGTCATCTTCTTTGGTCACTACATTCCCTCGGTTAGCTTTCTCTTAAGACTGTGTGGATGTGTGCGTATATGTCTGTAACTGTCAAGGCCTGTCATGACTGTGGGTTCAATTTTGGCCTCCAAACTGATGGGACCAATATAAATCGGGCCGGCCGCTGTTGACATTTAGGAGATAAAATCCTACAGTGTGTGGCGTTAAATGAGTCTAATCGTTTGCCTTTTGATCCAGCTGCTGCTCGTCGTTCTCATTAAAATGATTTTAAACGTGTTGGATTTTTACGTGCGGGATCAGCGTTGTCAACATCATTCAGCAGGAGGAACGTGAAAATGAATTTAAAAAGTCCAGTAGGCCACGAGGGAGAATTATTTTATAACCCAGTTCATCAGCTTTCGGGTCAGAGCCGCAGCTCACGTGAAATTCACCTCACTCTTGTGAGGTTCACTCACCTCGAGCGCTCTGTAGAATTTACCGTTGGGTTTTGACTTATTCCATCATTTTAGCTCTTTTTCACATTGTCTGGATGTTTCAGTTTTGATGGACCATTTAAAAATCGGGGCTCCTATGGGAGTTTGCTTAATGATGTAACTCTAAGCATGCGCTGGCTGTTATCCAGTGTGTTGATCCCTGTTTTCGCTCATTAGCGCAATATGCGCTCCTCCCTGACTGTCAGTGAGAGGCTGTCTAGTCTTCTTGAGCTGCACTAATACTAATGTATTTAGGCTTTGTGAGGTAAAAACTCATCAATGACAAACCTAAAGTTTTGTAGTTTCAAAATTCACCTACACACGTGTGTTGTCACGCAAGTCGCTCGACGGGAGGGATCATATCTCATTTCTCAGCCCTTTCACGTTATGTTGTTCAATTAATTAGCCCTTTTTTTCGACCCTTTCCCGACTCGTAGCAACATGCCAAAAATTTGACTCATAATTCTTCCTCTCGCCTCACACACTGTCAGTCCAATTAAGTGCTTTTAAATGCCTGTTGAAACAAGCGCAGGCAGACTTATTAGATTAAAAAGGAATAGAACTCATTCGCACCCCGTAATCAAATAGACTGCTGTTGCCGTGAAGGGGGAAAAAAATGCTTAGCCGTGCAACTTGTGCCTACATATGCATACAAAAGTGGCTCTTAAAAAAAAGAATGATTTAGTTATTTCTTGCCCTCATGCGTCAAAAAAGGCATGGCAAAGGGTGGGTCTCTGTGTGTGTATGAGAGAGAGAGAGTGATATAGTCTACCAGTAAATCAGTATTCATAGACTATAGTCAGCTCTGCCGGCCCTGTCTCACAGTAGGGGTTCAGCTCTATGAAGATAAAGTGATTTTTTTGGAGTGAGCGAACCCTAATTCTGACCTGACACACTCATGCACACATGCACACCAGCACTGTAAATACCCTCACACACACTCATATGCAATAATTAAGCAGGGGGAAATGAAATCCTGAGCTTTGTTTCATCCCAGTGCTCTCATTCTCTCGTGTCGAAGCTGCGATCTACACTTGCGCCACGGGGTTTCCTTGCATCCGAATGCACACGGCATTGCGTAGAGCTTTTCTGACCACCTGTCAAACTTCCCACACGGAGAAATCAACATTTGTAGCCGTGCTCTTACTGTTTGGCAGAATCTTGACCCCATGTAGAGAAGATTTCACATCTAACCACAGCTGCTGCAGTAAAATTCAGGGTTATTTAACACAGTGTAATAATAATCTTTTTTTTCTTGCTCGTTTCTAAAGGACAAGTCATTTAAGGGCTAATTTCCACCGCACATTTGCTCCGTGCTATAAAAATTCAGAGGTGAAGAGGAGAGTAGAGAGAGCGGGATCATGGTGGACCATCAGCCCCGAAGCCACAACCCTGGTCTCCTCCTCCTCCTGTCCTTTCATCCTCCTCTCCTCTCTCTCTTCTCTATCACAGCGCTTATCTTCCCGGCAAATTGAATTCCTCCCTAGAATCTGCCTAAGCAGCTTCATAAGACCAGCCTGAGAGTGGATGTGTGTGCGGGATGCGTCAGAACGGAAAAAAAAAAAACTGTGCATGTGTGCTTCTTGGCTCTCCTGTCACATTTGAAGGCCAACCTCTCTGTTAGGCAACGATCCTCCTGAAGAGAAAGAAAGAGGAGACCTTGAGCTGCCGCAGTCTTTGACAGAGATGGACCAAGGGGCAACAAGTGAAAGAGGGAGGAACAAAGCAAGGATGATAGGTGGCTGCATAGTGCAGCTTCTGAGAAAGACAGACAGGTCAGAAATGGGGAAGACTGCGGGGGAGAGAGAGGCTGACATGTTGAGATGGAGTGACAGAGAGACAGACAGTGAGGGAGAGAGAGAGAGAGAGAGAGACAGACAACGCAAGTGATTGAAACATGCTGTTAGCTGACCTTGCTCATCTCAGAAGGGTGTTCAGAGTTTTCTTTGTCTGTCTGTAGTTTCTCATGGACTGCCTTTAAAGGAGAAGAGAGGGCTTAAGGAGTGACAAGGAGGGGAGTGCCTCAGGCTGGGTGGTGGAGTGGACGCAAAGCGTGATGTATGAACGAGGTGGTGGATGAGTGTAATGGTGCAAAACATCCACACTGGCATATGAAGCAGCCATTGTAGCTGAGGGTTGTGTTAAGCTTGTAGGCTGTACTTTCACCTAACACAAACACAGTTTTTATGGGGACATTCGTTGACATTATCCATTAGTTATGCCCCCTTCATGACCTTAGCTGGTACTATAGACTCTAGAAAGTGCATTTACCTACCCTATTATTTTTGCCTTCTTTGCAAAAAGACGCTTGGTTGGAGTATATAGGAATACGGTGCTCTACTCCCTCGATTTGACAGTTTTCTGATTAAATTTACACTCATCAGACATCACATTCTGAGCACCTGACTAATAACGTGTTGGTCCTCTTTTTACTGTAAAAACAACCCTGACCCCTGCAACAGTGCTTAGGTAGGACGTATTGTGTCAAAGTAGCATCCACATGACTGGCAGGACACAAGGTTTCCCGGCAGAACATTGTCCAAACCATCATACTGCCTATGCCAGCTTGAATTCTTCCCACAGTGCTTCCTGGTGCCAGGTGTTCCTTAGGTTAGTCTTCTATGTGATGTAAAAGGAAACAGGATTCATCACACCGGGCCACCTCCTTCCATTGCTCCTCGGTCCTCATGTGCCCATCGTTGGTGCTTTTGGCGGTGGACATGGTCACTTACCTAGTCTGCAGTTATGCAACAAACTGTGATGCAGCATATATTCTGACACTTTTCTATGAGAACCAGTCTGTTGAATCGGACCTCACAGGCCAGCCTTTGCTCCTGCCGTGAATCAGTCAACCTTGGCCACCCATGACCCTGTCATTGGTTCACCACTACTTCTTTCTTAGACCACTTTCGATGCATATTGATGGCTGCAAACCAGGAGCGCCCCAAAAGAGCTGCGGTTTTTGACACAGTCGTCTAGCCATCACTCGCTCAAATCGTTACACTTACCTATTTCTTAATCTATAATTTCAAATCTTATTTACTGAAACATGATGCTTTATTTTTTTTTTTTATATAAATTTTATTTTATTTTATAAATTATTGTTCCTCTCGGAACCAAAAAACAGATAAGGGATGGTATGCTTTACCGGGTGATTTCAAAGTTACCGGCCAGTGTGTGCGTGCAGCGTCCCTCGGGTTCTCAGTCGTATTTTCTCCTCATGCCTGGTTTCATGAAGCACAGCTTAATGTGATGGTAGCTGCACACATTTTTCACATATAGTATTGTTTTTTTTGTGACTCAAAACAGACTTTTTCATGAGGGGTTAAGTGTGTGTGTGTGTGTTTTTATGTAACTTGCACAAAGCATGATTTGTCTGCCCCTATTATAGCAGTAAGTCAGTCAGTAAGTCTTAACAGAAGCCCTCTTCTGTTCATTCTGTTCATGTGTTAGAAAAAATGTATATTATTATAGACAAACGAAACCCTGCTTTAAGAAAAATCTGATATAATGAGACAATTAGGGTGAAATTCACTTGGCAGGAGGCCAAAGTCATGACAGCACCAATTTTATTTATTTAGTATTTGCATTCAGGTAAAACAATGACATCTATGTCTGCCAAAAGTAAATGACAACCACAACACTGTGTTTAAAATGTCTTTTTTAGTTTTTTGTTCTTTTTTTTTTCTTTTTTCAAACAGCCCTTTTGAGGGGGTTTCAGGATGTGAGGACTGGCCAAAATGTCCTCACGTTCCCAAAAAGTTCTCACTCCCAAGGTAGCAATAGAAGCACACTTGTACTTTTTCTCTGTTTTCCTCTCCCTCTCTGTCTCTCCCTCACTCTCTGAGGCATGCAGCAGTGAATTATAGTGCTGGTCAGCAGTATGACATTGGAGTCTGCATTGCCAGCCCTCGTCTGTAGAAACAGAATATTCCAAATAAATCCTTATGCCCACATGCGCTCGCACTCTCTCCCTCTTACGCGCACACATACACAGACTCCCATATAAATCTGTCCTAGCAGGAACACTTCCCTTTTGTGCAGAGAGCAGGCAGCTATCAATCTAAAAGAGAGAGGGAGAGGGTGAAACAGTGGAAAGTGGAAGAGAAGAGGAGGGGAAAAAAAGTGGCCCTGAGACATCCAGAGGGGATAAGGTATAAGGGAGGAAATGCAGACAGTGGAGATGAAGTGAGAGGGGTGGAAGTGATACAGAACTGAAGAAGCTGAAACGACAGGGAGGACAGAAGATCTAGTGGATGGCAGGAGGGGAGAGGGGGAGTGTTAAGAGTTATGAACCCGTCCCTATTTACTGTCGCTAGAAGATAGGCTTCCACCCAAATGGATGTGTGTGTGAACCTCTTGTACAATCCAAACCCAGATGCTAATTTTTGTTGAGTGGATCCAGGCCTCGGCACATGCTGTCCAGCAGCAAGTGGCTTTGGACAGCCTATTTAGCCTTGATGCCTCTATGCTGTGTGACAGGGAGCCAGATCCACACCTGAGTAGAAAGTTAAAGACTGGATGGCATTGCTTGGACAGCAGCTGAGCCATTCAGCAGCTGCACCTTGCAAGGCAGGCCAAGTGATTTCAACAGGCTTATCATAAGATTCAGCTTGGGCACCGTGAGTGTCTGTACAATGCACTATTGTACAATATCTGTGCTTGGATACTTGGCTGTTCAGGAGTACAATACATGCGGTGAAAAGGAAGATGCTCTCTGTCAGGATGGAAAATGCTAAACCTGGAGGTGAAGAACCTAGGATTACCATTACAGTGAAAGGATGTTTATATTGCGGGCATGCTCATTGGTCAAAATACTCGCGACAGAATGCGACAAGCTTGAACAACTTAATCAATGCCACATCTGTACCTTTTAGTCTGATCAGTTCTACATTACGCTGCATCCGACGAACAGGGTGCTCAATCTAATTTTCAGCACATGGTTTAAGAGCGGCTGTGAAGCCTGACCTTTGTCTTCATGCAGTCTACGCTGGAATTTGATACGCTTTAAGTAACAAACAGCAGATGTTGTTTGCATTCAGAAGAAGTAGTCAAGTTACGTTGTGCCTTTCCAGGGAGTAAATGTGATAGAATTGCTGCTTTTCTGGACCGTTGATGCACATCAATGCTGGGAAATAGGATGTGTTGGAGCACTGATGCGTGCTGCCATGCGCTCGGTTCAGCCGTTTGGGCTTACACAGAAAACAAAAGGTCTAAGTGTATGGACAGGCATCGCATGTCCTACCTGCGCTGCTCATCTGTTGGGAGACATTTTCTCTTGGTCTGTCTTAAAATCAGTGTTATAAATTTTGGCGCTGTTGGATCTGAGATGTTAGTTGTTTATATCAAAATTGGTAGGTTTTCTAAAAAGTAGAATTTTGTGGAGAAAACTTCCATGTGTGTCTGTATAAAAAAGGCTTTGACAGGCATCACTAATGGGGTGAAGGCTCTCTAGACAGTCTCACAGAAAAACTACATATAAATAAAGCAGCTGTAGATGGAGTAGCACTGTTTTTTTCCCTGTTGCTTTGATGTCAGATGTCTTCTTCTAAGCCTGAAATGAGTTTTCATATCTGATTTGACATTTGCAAAATGGCACCTAAAACCATTATTACAGAATTTTTCTGATTCCAGTCTGAAACTGTTCTCAATAAAATAAGAGAAGACTTATTTTTTTGTGTGTGTCTTTTTTCAACTTATTATGCAAAGGCCATGATTTCTGTGGTGTATGAATACAGCAGAAATCAGACGTGTTGTCTCAGAGTGACTAAAGCAGACTATTTCAAACAGCACAAATAACACATTTTCCTTTCTGTGTCTCTGTCTGTCTGTCAGAAGTGGCTCCCTACCTGCGAGGGGGTGGACAGGGGCAGCAGGTGGTGTTAGAGGGAAACAGACTGGTGCTGACCTGCCTGGCTGGAGGCAGCTGGCCTCTACAGTACCGCTGGATTCTCAACAACAGCAACATCACCGGCTGGACGCCACAGTACAGGTCAGTTAGCAACCACTGCCTGGTTATTATGTCAGATTTTCTGTCGTGGATCTTCTCATTGTCCTTAAGTGTATGTGTCTGTCTCGTATCCTTCCTTTCATATACAAACATCTGTGGAGTAAGAGCTGTTCCCGTTAGAGATGGAGTGTGTGTAGAGGTCAGAGCATAGGGACAGCAGAGCCAAAGTGAGATTAATAATTACATTAACACCATAAATATGTATATGGTGTGGGTAAGGAGGAGGGGACCCAATCAATATGTCTGTGCTGTTTCTTTGCTTTTTGCCCTGTGCTTTTTTTCTCCTCCTGCTCTGCCCCCTCTCTCTCTGTCCCTGTGTGTGTTGGTTGGTAAGAACTAAGCAATTCCTCTCGGCAAAACTGCAGCTGTGAAACAAAATTGTTTTTCACATCATTCAGAAATGGAGGGAATCTTGGGAATGCATACACACTGAGGGAGGGAGAGGTTGAGCCAGCAGTTTTGTAGGCAGTCGTTGTTCGAGCCAGGAGGTGCAGTGTGGCTCTGGACTGCTCTCAGCGTTCTGGCTACTTTAGTTTGGTGAGGCTCGGGCTATGCTGAATTGGCAGGCTGCAGTGAATATGAGTGTGTGTGTTTGTGTGTGTGTGTGTGTGTGTAAGAGAGGATGTGGCCATCTGGTAAGCCTGATTTTAGTGTTCTACCTTTGCAACTTTATATATGCTCATTTACATATTTTATTCTCAGTTAAATGAAGACATATAGTGTGGGATGAGATATTGAACCTCACTAGATTCTGATGTTTCAGCTATTGCAATGCATAGCACCTTTCTACCAATTGATATATAGACCATTTTCAGCAAACTGGACGACCTGCTGCTTCATGCATGCTGCTGCTACAGGAGCTGGGATTTTTGATCACTGGGCTCACAGTTCCACTTGGTTTTATATACTTTTGGCTTCCACATAGTAAAATTCTCTTTGCAATATTTTATTTTTCTTCATCCTTTATCTTGTTTAAAGCTCTGGTCAGTGGAGAATTCAGATGAACAGTAAGTGACAATGATTTACATTAATGGAAGCTTCAGCTCCAGGTTCTTTTATCATTGTCACTTCAACTGCACTAGCCTGCCACTTTTTACACATTGTGAGTTGGAATAAAAACATCACTAAGACAAGTTAGACTCTCAAAAAAAAGAAAGCAGTAGCGTTTGCTTTGTTTTCAGGGACACTTGTGACAAGACTACTGCATTGTCTTCAAAACTGTATAACATGCTTGGCTGACAAAGTTATTTCTCCCAGTGCATGTGTTTTTTTTCCCTCAAGCCAATACTTGTCTCACTTGCGTGCTGTACAACTGCATAGCGGGAGGTAACATATGCTGTGCGTCAAAGCAATGCATACAGTTTTATGATAATGTAAACCTGTTGAAAACACATGAATATGAACAATTTCTGGTCTGTTAAATGTTAGATTTAATGTAAAATGACTACTGTCCTACATTTACATTCTTCTTTAGTGCAGTCTCTCATCACTGTATTACACATCGTATCTTTGTTACTGTAAAAACAAAATAGATTTTGATCAGTCAGTCACATTTAATGCTAAACTTGTCGGAAAAACTAGGAAATTACTCCATTGTCTATATATATATCTGTATCTAAATATAAAGGTAGATGACAGAAATCCAACAACTTGTTGGAACTTTAAAAACATAGTGTTTCCACTGCACACGGCTATTGAAAAGGTAGCTGAACAGAGAGAGAGAGAGAGACAGAGAGAGACAGAGAGAGAGAGAGATAGATTGGTGGTAGAAGTGTCCAATATCAAAATCTGTTTTAGGATCAGAGCTGCTGTGTAATGTGTCATTCCTGATTCAAATGGAGTTGGGTTTGTGAGTCTTTGATGTACATGTGTGTATTTGTGTCTGCGGGTTTGTGTATGTTGGCAGGATGCACTGACAGCCTGGGAGTTAAATACTTGGCTGTCCTGGTATTCGTAATGAGCCCCAAAGCGATGTCCGGTTTTGCTATGTCTATCGGGTTGGGCGTGTGTGTGTGTCTGCGTGTGCATTTGTGTATTTGTCCAGCATGGTACCAACCTAGATCCTATGCCAAGCTTCCCATTAGTGAAGCACAGTCCATTAAAAGCCCATTAACAATCCTTCTCAGAAAAAAAAAAGACCTCGCAAGCATCAAAAACCTTTTCATATGCAGCGGACAGACGCAAAGAGACACACATACATGTACACAAACTGTGCCTTCTGTT
Organism: Hemichromis elongatus; assembly: GCA_015108515.1. Classification (NCBI taxonomy): domain Eukaryota; kingdom Metazoa; phylum Chordata; class Actinopteri; order Cichliformes; family Cichlidae; genus Hemichromis; species Hemichromis elongatus. Next base: position 15,987 of record VUQR01034969.1, on the reverse strand, counting down.
ATCTGGAACTTTTACAACCTTAGGCCCAATCCTTTTTCTGAGATCAAGGACATGAAAGGGAATTACACAAGAGTGCACGCATATGGACAACCAGACCTCCACCTTGGTTCCCTTCTGTCTTGTTGGTCTCCAGACATCACTCCCAGTTTTATTTTTATTTACAGCTTTGAGAAGAAAAACCTACCCTCATGATATTCCTCTCCATGCCTCAATCTTTAGGTTGTCTATACCGTCCCTGAAGAGGACTGATGCTGGACTGTATCAGTGTATGGTCAGGAACAGGATGGGAGCTGTAATACACAGGAGAACGGAGGTGCAGGTGGCCTGTAAGTACACACAGCATACATGGACACACACGCTGATTTAAAGTAAACTGAGTAAAACAACTGAGGACGTTGTTTTGTGTACAGTTAAAACTGCTTAGTTCTTACAATCTTACAAATGTTGCTTCATTAAATATGGTTATTTATTACAGGTGCTAAAGTTCTAAAAAATACAAACTGCATTTCTTAAAACTAGAGTTCTGGTCCCACGTAATTTTATTAAGCTTGACATTATTAAGGATATCTTGACGGTGCTTTTAGGTAATGAGAGCTCCATCAGACCCTTTAAGATATAAAATGTTCTTGTGAAAGCACAAGCTACCTGTTAACATCACTAGCAAAAGAATAGTAACTCTGAACGTGTCACAACAGTTAGCGTGGAGCTATCCAACTAAACACAACTGCTACAGTGAGAGACAGTGGCTAATGCTACGTTTTTTAACATTAGCCATGTTTGAGTTCAAAATATAATTTGTAAAGGTTTAGCTGCAGTTACTAATTATTAGTCACAGTGAGCTCGTCCTCTGTGCAACACCCGCTATGGGCAGTTGCATGGGATGCATAATGGGAGACAACATGTCTTTTCAAAAGTCAAACCCAATTACTCTCAGACTGACCGAGTTTAGAAATGATTGCAGTGTAATTTATAACTACAGAAAGATCGACAAGATGTTGCAGTCAGTGAGTCGGTCTGCACCAATAAACAACTTGTCTGCAATATGTCTCTTTGCAATAGGAGACTTGACTCATCTGGTTACCAACTAGTTGGGTTCTGGTTTTATTCCAATATCAAAGCAAGGTTGTCAAGAGCCTGTCATTGCAGTTAGAATTGCTGTCCTGTATGCAACTGCATCACTATTTGTGGAGGAATTTCTCAAATGCTCCTTTAATTCTATGAGGTTCTGCCTGAACTCTGAATATAAGCTGATATGAGCTGATCTGGGTGCTGCTCTTGTTGCAACCTGCAGCAGGCATTTATTGTGTTTTTGTTGCCCTTGCTGCTGAACTAATTTGTGTCTCTTGTGGGGCAATAAAGTATTGGATTGAATTGAATTGAATTGAATTGATAAGTAGTTAATTTGAGCATTTGTAAGTAGAAGGCACCAGATTTGCAATTCTTGCTGATTTGACACAAACCGGCTGGATTTGCAGATTGACGACACTGAATCTCAAAACGGAGACAGGCTAACTCAGTTCTATTTTACTTTTATTCCTCTCATGATGTCTTGACATGCCCAAGTTGCTGAAGCTGTGTTTCAAAGCAACCATTTAAAAGACAGTTAGACAAGTTCATCACACACAGTCGCAATAATTTTGGTTGTGTTACCAAAGGGTAGCAGGTCTCTGACCACTGTTTACCCTCGTGTGACTGTAGCATGAATTATACATCACTTTCGGATTTCCGGTAAACATAGTTTTTAACCGTCTAAGACAAGAAACATGTATTTGTTCCTTTTACAAAGACGTTGAATCAAAGCCAAGCCAACTAAAAACGTATCCAATGTTTAGTCGGCTATTGGAGGGCATCCCTGGAGGTATGCACTGTTTAGTTTTTACTAAATTCCTCAGCGTGAGTATAAAATGCTCTCAAAGAGGGGAGGTGATTTTCAGGTTTGAATTCTAAATGGTCCCGTTAACGATGACGTTAATTAGCTTGCTAGCTAACAGATGCCTGGTTTGTATTTTGAGATCTTCTTCCTTCTTTAACAAGAAAACTTATCAGTAAATTAAATGCATTCCCATATGGACAACAAACAGCACAGCAAGAAGAAAACAGTAGTTTGGAGGACCTGTGTGCTTCAATAACATATTCACATTTATATTCCCCACTACACCTTTGGACCCCCATATTTCTTAGAATTATATGGCTAAATGTGATCTAACTGATTTGCCTGTGTTGGTGTTGTTCCTGCACTTTCATAATAATAATGTCCTTCTTGGCTAATGCTAACTGAATGTGAAGACAGTGTGATTGGTCAGTTCCGATGCTGATCCTGGACCAACATTTTTATGACGATGCAGGAACAACACCAACACCGGCATATCAGATTGTGCACTAAATGTACTGTGATGCATTGGTGTTGATCTTCACGCTCTTCATCCTTTCTCTCTTTCACTCAAGTTCTGGGTAACTTCTCGGCCGAGGAGCAGAGAAAGACGGTGACTCAGGGCCGAGCAGCCCTCATCAACCCTCCTCCTCTCGCTTCGTTTCCTCAACCAGTGGTCACATGGTACAAAGATGGACACAAGATAATCCCGAACAACCGAATGTAGGTGTTGCTTTTGCCCTTTGCTTTGTACTTGAGCACGCACTCGTGTTTGTATGGTGTCTTTTGCAGTCTCGAGCACAAAGTGTGTCTAACAAAATACCGCCTGAGATAAAATTTTAATTTTACAGTTCTTATCCCACAGTGGTGTATTAATTAGTGTTCTGCAGAAGCACAAAAGTTCTTTTAATCCTCGTATGTCAATTGCTATGAATAATAAGCTATTTAGATAACTGACCCTTTTCTTAAGAAGAGACACAGGACATTATCAAGAGAAGATAAAGCGGGCTTTTCAGTGAATCAAATCTACAAGGTTATTAAGTAATTTTAGGTGCATGGGAGATGTTCTTTTATATTAATTGTACAGCAGAGATATGAGGGTCCCTGTGTTGTGTAAGCTGTGCTTCACAGTCTTTTTGTTTGATGTTATTCTCGAGCTCATTTTGAAATGCCGGCAATTTGCATATTATTTCTTAGTTGCTACAGATATCCTGTAAGTGTCACTCTTTTGAAAAAATGCTCATAAACTAAGCGCCAAGCACAGGGATAGAAGTGTGCTGTTGGTTTCCAGAGTGGTGTGATATAGATTGAGTCAGCATTTTAAATTATTTTGGGATATGCACCTTTTGAATCAGCTCGTCAGTGACAATAGCTGTTGAGATGGAGACCTTCAGTGATTTTATTAGGCTTTGCTTGCACTCTGAGATAACTAACTCCCCATTAAGACCACTAAGTGCTCCCCAGTGCGTTATTGAATGAAATTGTCAGTGGCCTGTACACATAAACGGTCAGACAGCAACTTTTTCACCCCTTTAACGATAGACACCACCTCCAAAGAGCTTTTTAAAATGCTATGTGGATTCAGGTTTTATATGTGGGTTTTTTTTTGGGGGGGGGGGGGGTTGCTTTTGGTTCACATCAAGTTTGACTTTGCTTTTTAATTTGAACAAACTCAGATAATGTACTCCTATTAAGTTAATGGGACTTCATTGAGAGTGGCTTAATGACAGTGGACTGCAATTATTTTGCTGCACAAGACACTACCTGCACAAAGGTGTTTACAGTCAAAGTATCCCTGCTGAAGTGTGCTCCCTGCTGCTGTACACGAAACGTGGAAGAAAAAATGAGGAGCCCTTGTTATAGTTACAGATTATTCCATTATTATTATTTCAATGAAAATATATCTGCATAAGATGTGGAGCATCTGTGGGCAGGGAACAAGATTGTTAGTGCCTGAAGCATTTCTTTTGTGTTTGCTTGTGTCTTAGCGGTACCGTCCAACCATATTTAAGCAGGTTTTAGTGGCATGCTGTTAAGCAATGAAGAAAAAAGATCTGCAATCCTAAAAACACTAACTACTGTGCAATGAGGATTTAACCTTTAAAATAAGCAAGAGGGAGTGAGTGCTAGAGATTTTCTCAGCTCTATTAAAGCCTGACCAATTTATCAGCAGGCTGATATGTTCAGCTGATATTAGCTCATAACATTCATGTTATGAGTGTTGATATTGGATAATTTGTCCAATAGAGGATAATCTGTAGCTTCTCTGTTGGCAACACACAAACACAACGACAAGCTGATACAAGCAGAGTCTGCCAGGGAGTAAATAAGTTAGTAATAACAAAAAAAAAAAAAAACTGTAGATATGAAATATAAAGGGGAATTAAAGTATTTGGTTTGTGTGTCTGAAAGAAAACAACGTCGGCTGTTCAGGATCAGAATCAGAATATTTGATTGTTAAATCACCAAATATCTGTATAGGTGTTGGTCTTAAAATTGGCAAGAGCTTTTATCACTTCTTGTTATGTTGCTACTGCCACTATTATGCTTTTCTCAATTTCTGAACTAACTTTTAAACATGAAATCATCTGAAGCCAAACGAGCCCATGCACATCTTTCTCCGCATGCCAGGTTCAGGACCCTTAGTAACATTCTTTAGTGCTCCTTGGGACTAATGAGTCCGATTGTAGTCTCACAGACCTGCTGTGGAGGCTGCATCCTCACATTAACCCTGAAAAGAGCTGGTTTATAAGATCTGACATGTGACTCCAACGCGACTTTAAAAGCCTGCCAGCAATCATTTATATGTGGAGTTTACATTTAAATTTGGATTCTAATATTCATGTACTTCAAATTAAGCCTGACAGCAATGAGAAGCTTTAAAGTATCAACCTTTTTGTCAGAACTGCTTCCGACACAAAGGTTAAGTAGTATATTAATGCCTGGATATATTCTGGAAGCTCCATAGCCTACAGTACACCAATAGAGTGAAATATATAATTAATAGCAAACGGTGAATCTGAGGTGGGTGCATAGATCATAGAAAAAGCACTGATGTAACAGCTTGCAGCGGTAGGTTAGCAGAGCATTTAAACAATATAATTTGACAGTGAGAAAATCGCCTTTCCAATTTTTTCATATCCACAAGCCCTGGGCCCGTACAAAGCCTGCAGATGTCAAAATGGTCACCGCTACGAGAATGTGTGCGCACCTGAGTAGGGTTAGAGTTGGAGGTGACATCATCCAGAACCATCTCTATGGTGATGATAATGATGATGTAAACTGTAAATTCTACATGTTTACAGATGACGTTAAAATAGCTCTCTTTAGAGCATATTGTACAGCACATTTGTGGTGCACTTACAATATATCAAAAATGACGATACAAAATAATTCCTCAGTTTCTTGGATCACGGGAACAATTGTTTATTCACTTTGTAATTATTGTAATTACTGGTGATTGCATTGTGTGTGTGTGTGTGTGTGTGTGTGTGTGTATGTGTTGCTATACTTGTTTTGTTTTTGTTTTTTTATCAGTTTTTTGTTCCATTATATCCAAATGGGCTGCAGTGTCTGAAATATAGTTTCACGTTTGGCAGGTATACTCAGCTGAGCAGTCAACACAGAGATTACAGTGGCCAGTATTGAAAATGGTATATGTCGCTGAAATAGCTCCACTGGCTCCATTACTCTTTGCCATTTATCTTGATTAAGTTAAAGGGGAAAAAACTGATAAAACTTCCTGCTCTAAAATGCACAGTCAAGACATTTTATTACCAGGAAAACCCATAAAATTCATGAGTTTCCTCAGCTATTTATTGCAGACACAGTTTTCGCTGAATTCCAGACTGCCTTCACTAAAGTATTAAGAAATTAAGGCATTTATATGAAATACAATGTAAGTGGCATTCTGTTAATAACAAGCCGCGGTGCTTTTTCACATGGCAAAAAACTTGGCACTCAATGTAGGAGGCATTTTATTTAGACTATATTACAGTTTTATACAGAGGAAATGAGGTGTGTTGCCTCTAATAATTTGGTATGAATAGTTTCCATCTCAGTTATCTGTCTTGAATCCTGACAGCAGTCTCTCCAGTCCTCGAGAGAGTTAGATGAGAAACAGAGAAACCAGTAGAAACTCAAGAGATGTGTCTTTTTTTTTTTCATCTGATGCAGTTTTTGACACCTCTGGTATAGCGGTGGATCAGAGAAGTAAAATAAAAAGATGATCTTTATGATCAGTTAACAGATGATCACAGGCTTAGAGCATTTACTGGCAGCTGAGCTAGCCAAAGTGCACTGTAACCAATGCCCAGTGGTGCTAGATAGCTGCCTGACTTTAGCCAGCAGTCTGTTTAACAGTTACAGGGTTATGAAACAAAGCTTTTTCTTAAATGATGATCAGTTCAATTCAGTTAAATGTTATTAATATAGCACCAAATCTCAACAACAGTCGCCTCAATGTGCTTTATATAAAAAGGTAAAAAGCAACGGAAAAACCCAACAATCAAGTGTCACCCTATGAGCAAACACTTGGAGATAGTGGGAATGAAAAACTCCTTGTAAATAGAAAGAAATGAGTAACAACCAAGCTCAGGGAGGGGCAGCCGTATGACTGTTTGGGGATAAGGCCCGGAGACAGGACAAAAGACAAACAGTGAAAGTGAGCCAGAGAATGAGCAGAAATATGTTATTAGTTATTTACTCATGTAGCAGCTTTAAAATAGAAACATCTTTCATTTAAATTATTTGTAATAATCTGGATTAAATACACTCGTTGTGTCATTAAGACATTTTTTTGTGATTGTTTTTTTTTTATTTTGAGAGAAAAGAACGTTTCATGTTTTAACTCATAAAACATGAAATGCATCAGAAATATTGTTTATAACAATTACTGATTAATGTAAAGTGATCATTTTTCATTATGATTTTTAATAGAATATCTTAAAAAGTGCACTCCTGTGGCATGTTTTCTTGTCTAATGCAAGTTTAGCATTGAATTGATTGTGTTACCACAGCTGAAAACTGCCGCGCTGTTTAAAGAAGTGGAAAATTTGGCTTATAGTGATGATTGCAAGGTTGTAGCTGGAAAAGTTGTTTAAGCCAGCAGCTGCGATGGGTCAGGAATTTGGTACAATGTAATGCTGCGCTGGATTCATGTAGCACTGTCCACCTGCTATGACGCTAATTGTTAATTGTGTGCTGGCTGAGACAGAACAGCGGGGCTTACGTATGTGCGCCTCGGCACACACAGGATGAGGAGGGAGAGGAGGGAGGCACCCTGGGAGCGAAACATTATATTATATCATAACCTCATTTATATTCAGTGATGTATTCAGTGATGAATGATTTAGCTCAACCTTGAATAATGGACATAAGTGGACTGATTTCAGCTGAACACGTGAAATGAAATAAAGTCTTAACACTTTCCTGGTACTTTATTCTAGCAGTTATAGAGAAACTCTCCAGTGCACAGACCATAGCGGTCAACTTAGAGTAGGCGGGCCAGAGCTCTCGCATTACAGCCGTGTAATGTTACCACTGAACATAAATTATCACTTATATTTCTGTCCTGATCGAAACATATTATAATGGTTACTAATGGTTGTTTAATAGATCTTTAGCAAAAAAAAAACTCTATACACAAAGCAACAAATCCACACTAAAATGCTCCTCTGAACCTTACAGAAACACAGTAGGCCTCTCCCTTATTTCCCAGGAGGTCACAACAACGGATGGATCCACATGTTTGATTTGGCACCGATTTTAGGCCAGATGCCCTTACTGATTCAACCCTCACATTTTTCCCGGCCTGGGTCTGGCACCAGGAGTACACCAGCTTGTGAATCCCTGTGGCTGGGTTTGTCTCCTGCTGGACTTGAACCGGATATTTTTCATCACTAAAAAAGCACAGTTCTCTCTGATATCTATGCTGTACAAGTTGTAAAAACACAAATTATAGAGACTCTTCTCCCTGTTCACTGATAAGATGTTTTTCTTTATTCCTATTAAGAGGTGGGTACGCCCTTGGGAGCAGTTGTGTCGGCACTTTGTTTGGGCGGAAAAGATCTGATTGGTGTGAACCCTGGGAGCGAAGAGTCTCAAATTCAAGGTTTTCGCACACCAGTATCTGTATCCATGGCAACAACATAAAAATGACAACTGGTTCTGCCCCTTTGCAAAGTCTGAACATGGTGAAATATTTTGTAAACGGAAATGTTTTAGATAAAATTGCAACTTTTTCATTCGAATCATTTCTTGAGTTTCTGGTGTTCCCGCTCTTCCGAAACAGAGACGCCGATAATGTGACTAGAAAAAGTGGATTTCTCCACACCATTATCAGGTATTAATATAATCTGGATAAAAACCTTCAGCTCTGCATTGTGAATTGAAATATTCTGATTTGCTTGCAGCCCACATTCGCATACTGAGATGAAGATTCATGCATAACACTTCCTTTGAACCCTCATAGAAAAGACTAATTTGCACCTTTCTTCACAGCTCCCCTCCTGTCTCTACAAGACACTCTCTTTCCTCCTCTCACCTCCCTGCTCCTTGTCTCCCTCCTACTTTTCTGCCTCTAAATTATTCTTCATATTGCTTTGTTCCCTCAGTTGGCTGTCCTTTTCTCACTCTTTGCCTCTTTTACGGTCATTATCATGCTACAGGATATAGTGTTATAAAGAACTCATAAACCTCTGTTCCTGAATAAACTGCTTAACGGCTGTGGTGCATGCACGGACGGACACACACACACACGCACACACTGAATATCTGTCTCTTCAGACCAATCTCAGTTGCGTCTACCTGGCACAAGCGTCTCTGTGTGCGCTCATGCGTGTCAGAGCGAGTGCAGTGAATATTTGCACAGCCCTACGTGTGTAACGGTGTGTGTGTGAGGTTACCTGGCTGATCCTGCGGTCCGGTGAGACGGGGCCAGATGGTGCCTGGCGGTTGGCTGTCTTCGTGGTGACCGAGTTGATGATGTCGTTTATGAAGTTTATTGATCCGATATGCATCCCTCCCAGAGTCCCCAGCCCCATCTCACTGTCTGTCTCTCTACCTCTCCCCCTGCTCTCAATTTATGTCCATGTGCCTGCCCCTAACCCCACTCTGCATATCCAACACACGCAAACAAACACACACGCATACACACACGTGCACTCGTGCACACTCACATCCTGTCTGTCTATGAACATTCCCAAACTCCCCAGCCCTCAAAATACTGGCCAGCAAAGAACTTACAAGCTGTCACTTCCCACACACTCTGCTCTAATCTAATGGAGCCCCCACTCCCTGTCCTCTCCATCTCCACTCCATGCCGCTCTGCCATCTCTATGATGTCCCACCCCTCTCCCTCTCCTTGCAAAATGTTTTTCTTGCCCTCATCCTCCTATTTTTAAATGGGCTCTAAACTTCAGACTTTTTTTTTTCTCTGCTGTCCAGCAGCAGTTAAAAAAAAACAACTTGGGGACAGTGCTCCCACCTCAGCGCCGCAGACACTGATATATATTTGAGCTGTGACCCCCCTGCCCAGGTCGAGAGGAGAGAGCTGCTGTTTTTAATTAGCTCTGTGGCCTGTGGCAGATGGACGTGAAATGATTCTGATAGCCGGCAGCTTCAAGAGGACGGGCTGGACGAGGAGAATTAGAACTCGCCTTTCTTTTTCCATCAGGGACACATGAAGCCCGGATTGATCAAATAAAGGCAGTGATCTATGCAGAAGCATGCCAGGACAGACAGTGAATATTTCAGCTTCTTGTTGCTGGGGAGTTGAGCGGAGTGGAGAACAGTGATGTCACAAGCCATCAGTGTCAGAACCAGGCCTTATGGGAGCTATTTCTTCTTATACCTGGCCTAAGCTGCCATACGCCGTGGCGGGGTATGTGTGAGTGTGTGTCTGTGTGTGTCTGAAAATTCATTCATTTTAATTTGTCAAACACTACTCTAACAGAGGGAACGATTCATTATTTCACCACTCTCCGTCGCGCGCACACACACATAATCAGCAGAGGTCTGAACAGAAGGAACTTTCTCGGTGTCTGAACTTTGCAAGCAGATGTTGTGTGTGTTTGTGTGTGAGAGCGTGCGCACATATTCATGTGTATGGATGAGGCAAACAGCAAGATCAAGAGGAAAAGAGCATCATTTGGAGGGAGACTTAAAAGACGTGTAGCCTTAGATCCCACCACATGTTGAAAAATGCAACCGGCCATCTGAAAGGTTCATCCACGACAGTGGCGCCGCAGTTGATAATGACTGCGTTTCTCACGGCGTGCAAAAGGAAGCATCAAAGTGGCTGAGAAGGAGAAGAAGACATGAATAAAAAAAGAAAAAAAAACTTGCAGGAAATGAATATGGAGTAAAGAGTTTAAGCCCATCTCAATCCATTGTGTCTGGAACTTAATCTCTGGAGCCACCAGAAGCTTAGATACTGTATGTGACTTTATTCTCAATGATATGATGTAGTTACTTTTAGGATTACAAAGACATCCCAGACATGTAGGATTTAAAGACATGTGGCAGCACTACGACGAACCATGTGCCAGATTTTTTCTCTACTTATGCGTATACTGTATTCTACAATCCTCTTTTTGTCAGTCTTTGTTAAAGCTTTCATTTAGTTTTTTATTACATAAACTTTCTTACAGAGCAAGTACAGTTGTAAGTCTTATCCAAGTTCTTGTACTTTCTTATTTTAATGTTTATATGGAGCACAAAGAAACTTTATTCATCTCCCAAATTTAGAGTGGGTGTATTAGACTTTCTGAAACCATATATGCTGCTCAAAGAAGAAAAAAAAAGGAACACTCTGAGAACACATCATGTCTCAATGGAGAAAAAAATTATACTGGATATCTATCCTGATATGGACCGGGTAATATGTTAGGATTGAAAGGATGTCACATCATATTATGGGAATGAAAATTATCAACTTACAGAGGGCTGAATTCAAAGACGTCCTGAAAAGCAAAGTGAACAAATGAGGCAGGCTAGTCCATTTTGCCAAAATTTCATTTCAGAAACTGAAAATTTTGCTTGGTAGTTTGCATGGCCCTCACGTACTCCTAAAGCGACAACAACATTGCTCATCCTGTTCCTCCTTTCACTAAGCAGCGGATATCTGTCCTGCTGATGGGTTAAGGACCTTCTATGGCTTTGTCCAGCTGTCCTAGAGTAACTGCCTGTCTCCTGAACCTCCTCCATGCACTTGAGACTGTGCTGGGAGAGACCGTAAGCGTTCAGGTAGCTGTTGATGTGCCATTGCTCAGGAGTTGGACTACCTGAGCAACCTCTGTAGGGTCCAGGTATCTCCTCGTGCTACCAGTAGTGACACTGACCCAAACCAAATCCAGTCAGAAAAGAAGAATAAGCCCCTCTGCTAATTCACTGACCACATCAATGCCCCAGAGGTGTTATTGATTCGATGCTGTTATATGGATAAAAAAGTTATAATATGTATAATATTAGTGTAGGCTCATTCATCCAGTCGTCCACCCATGGTAGCCTTAAATGCCCAAGTTGACCTCTCAACAGCTGATGGAGAGTGGCAGGTATTTAAAACCCCAGTGATGTTGTCCCTTTTTACGTGGTCCTTGGAATCATTGACCCACCCTGTCATCATGTGAGTTGTTAGGATCACAAGAGCTTTGGTGTCAGTGTATAGCCAGCCTACTGTCCTCTTCAATGAGTGCTGCACGGTCAAGCCATACCTGTTATCCTGGTGTCCTCAATGAAGTAGATGTCTGCTTCTTGTGTTTTGATGTTGACCGAGGTGTGATCCACATATGTGATCCAGTGGCAAGGTATTGCTCCTCTGAAAGAGCTTAAAGCTTTACTTTTCACTTCCACTCTGTGGATATTTGTGAACCTGGGGAAGCCATGGCACATGTATGCTTTTGCCTGAGTAAACCTTTGTTCTGTTTGAAGCATGTGGTAATGAAGCAAAGGTTTAACAGGATGGAAATCAGGGGCAAGTTGGTTCTCTGATGTGTGAGGAACTTTCCCACAGGAGTACTCTTCCTACACACATGGTGGAGCATAGTAGTGCCAGCTCATCAGAACAAGGCTTAGCTGTCCATCCGTACTTAAAAGAGGAAGGACACTCTTTCGAGGATCTCACTGTTCACATTTTGGACCGAGAAGATAGATGGTTCAAGAGAGGAGTAAAGGATGTTGTCTTTGTGCACACGGGATGACATCCGTTGAGCAGAGGTGGTGGTTTAAAAGCCACCTAAAGATCCCTTTCCTGGTGAAAGTGCACTGTGCAGATGAATTCTAAATATACACAAAATCAAATCAGACATTTAAAGCAAGTTTAACAAACCCATTTAATCTAAAAGCACAGAAAAACAGCTGCTGTGGTAGTTGGCATGGTTATAGTATCTAAGCTTACCAGTCATCCTCGCCTGGCATAAGGGCTTCTTGTATGTCTTCATTTGCTGTGTAATTTCTGCCTACATTTGATTCATGTGTGATAATGTCATGTATTAGTGAGGCAGCTTCCTAGAAATGATTAGGTCGATAGAAGGCGTTTGTTCTTGTTTTTCTTTTGGGAGCCATGCTGCTCTCCTTTTTCAGGAATTACAATAACCCCGCTCTGTTAATTGACAGCTCAAATAAGGCTTGTCAAGAGTAATTGCAGTCATTACAGTTCATTGACTTCTGAAATGGTACAATAGGAAATATAAACTGTACATAAGAAAAAAAAAAGACAAGAGGTTGTGGTAAAGTTAATAGTTGTGCTGTCACTAATGGCAGTTAATGACATTGGTTAAAAGATAAACCACTGTGTTATGATAGGAAAATTTGAAAAATTTCGCACTGATTAATTTTAGAGAAGAAGATAAAAGACAGAACATAAAACAATAAGGTCTCTTTCTTTGATGCCTACCTGAACTTGATATTTTCCAATTTACCTCTCTCTTCTTTTTCCTCCTCCTTTCCTCTTTTTCCCTTTCGTCTTTCCTTCCACTTCCATAATTGAATTGCTCCTTTGGTCCTCTAATGTGGCGGCAAATAACAAAATGAAAATTCTCTACTGTAAACTCTTCCATTTCCACTTCAGTATTTTACCGCTCTCTTCAGTACAACATATTTTTTTCCCTGTTGCTCTGTCTTTGTTTTGTTTCTCATTTTCAGACTGTTTCACTCTGTCCTCCGCTTCTATTGGTGTTTGTTGTTCCCAGTTTACAGATAAAATAGCTTTTTCCTTTACTTATGAGGCTGAAAATCTTTAAAGGGAATTCATGTGTAGATTTGAGTCTTTATAGATTCTAGCAGAAGTCATTTTGGATTAGTAATATGTCAGTAAAAAGGTATTTTTTTTATTGTTTAGACATGTAATGCCTAAAATATAGACTGTGTAAAACACAGAGGTGGGAATCACCAGACACCCCAAAATATGTTGACGCAATATGATTGCAATATGATACGATTAAAATATTGTTTGCAAGTGATGTCTTCCTCAGCTAAACTTTGTCCATATCTGTTTTATCCAATAAGATGAAGTTAACTCTGTTATTTTTTTTTGTGCTGCAAAATTAAATTGCCATTTGGCCGTTACATTAGTATTTTTGATAATACAGGAAATAATTCAGACAAATCAACAGAAATTCACATTGACACTCAACTCAGCTTGCTGTTTTATAGGAATATAACCAGGATCCAAGCAGCTCAACCGCTTGAGTTCAGTCCACTCGAGTTGTGCTCAATTTCAACACGAGGGTCGAGTCCTCAGCTAGGATTAGCAGTGCCTGGTTGGCAAGGTGTATCCATAAATGAAAGCACACCTGTTAATCAAAGCAGCTGTGGTCCTAATTTAACATCTTACCCGATGAGTTAAAAAAATATAAAAATGTTGTATCAAGCTGTAAACATGCTTTGTATTGTGGGGATCTATGAGGAATGACCAACTTTTGGAGCAAACTTCGAGTCACAGTTAGAGGAAATGTTTGGCACTTCTGTGTTGGCTTTATTTTTCAGCCCCAGAGAGTTGCTTGGCTTACAAGTAATTATTTACCTGTAGAGCTAATGGGTCTAACGGGTACAACAATGTCTGAAGCAATGAATTGACCATTTACAGCAAATGGTTATGCAGTTACATTTTCCAGAATGACTTCTTCTAGCATAAATGTCACAACAGAGGTCATCTCAGTCTGGTTTCATGAATATGCGAAGAGTTCAGTGGTCTTCTCTTCAGTCACCAGGTATGAGTGGAAAATCTTTGGGATGTGATACAAATGTATAACAGGAGATTAACAGCATGAATGCAGTCACATAACAATGGAACAGAATCTCAGCGAAATGTTTCCAACATTGTGTGGACTCCCTGAAAAAAAGAACTGAGGCTGATTTAAAATGAAAAAGAACCCCTACCTGCTGTTTGACTGCTGGTAGGTACTTTATTAGCAACACCCTTCTGTTAGTCTAGTGAAAAACACAGGGTCACTTATCATTAAATCCTTGTGTAATATCTGGAGGTTTAAGTAATTAATGAAGGTGTCCTTGCTGTGCCAGGTGTGCAAGGTTTCGTAGAGATGCAAGTGTTACGTTGTTGGTCTGTGCAGAGGGAAACGCGCCTCAACATCATCCATAAACATGAAGGCTGCTTCCGCCTCTGCAATCTGCTCCATCTCTGTGTTTCCATTTATTTTTATTATTTCTTTATTACCTCTTGCCGTTGTTTGCACCATCACTACGGTGCGGCCTCGGCTTCTGTCTTCATACCTCAGCAGCAGGCCTGAGCCTGTGTGTGATTATAGGTCAGTTCAGGCCTGATTTTTAATGTGTTGAGGGAGATTGGGGATTGATTTAGAGACAAGCGACTGTAACAGATCACTTTGTGTTGAGCTGTACTGATGAGGGGTAGGTATAAATTGGCAAATAGACCAGCATTCTAGACACTGCTTTTTAAATAGATATGCTCCTGGGACAAAATCCTGCAAATATGCATATACAATAATACGATTATAAGATATTTTTATGTCTAATTATATATAAATGCCAACACAGACAACTGTAAATATTTCTTTATTAAACAGAAAACATTGTGACCCATAATTTGTTTGGTTTTGTACTCAGGACTCGTCCTGATGACAGCTGTGGCATTTCAGATGATTTCAATGTGGTTAAAATGCTTTTGAACAAAATACAATATTTACTGTAAAAAATTCTGACAAATTCAGTTGTCATGTCAAGACATGTGAATACTGTGCTATTCTTGCAATCTGCACCCAGGCTCTCTCTCAAATCAGCAACTGCAGCTGATCGGCAACTCAGTCAAAAAACAAAGCTTCAGTGCTGGCGTTTCTTAAGAACTTCAGGTCACCAAATGACACTCTTATATCATGTAGATGATATTAGCAGGAGTCTTCTTGAGTCACCTAAAAAATCTATTTTTAAGCACATTATATCCACAAGGTTATTTATATACATATACTTCTTCTTTGGCTCTTGACGAAGGTGGTCGCACTTTCTCCCTCTCGGTTCCCTTATCTTTCCTGCTTGGCTTTCTGATGTCTCTGTCTAGTTTTGTCTACTTCTCTCCCTTACCCTGAAAAAGTTTCACAGTCTGTTCTCAAAACCCCAAAATCCTATAAGAGGAACTATGGATTTGATCAGCTGGTCCCTAAACGCAATTGACACCCTCTTGTCGAAGAGAAGCCTGGGTTTGGGAGAGCCCGAATGTCTTGGAGGGACGTTCCCTGCCGGATACACGACGAACGGGTGGAAGAACTGGAGGGTCGTGTGCCTGGCGGAACTGTCGATCGAGGACATTGAAGACATCTACCTTTTCAGAATCATGATAGCGGGGCTCTTGCTGATCGGAGCTGGCTTGGCCCTGGCTTATCGAAGAATAAAGAAAGCAGAAACGGCTGCTCAAATCGCCACAACGCTTCCCGCTATGCTGATTAGAACGGTCGAGCGAGCCGTGGCTTCTCAGAATGGGCTCATTAGACGCAGCACGGATGACATCCGGGAGAAGCTCACGGCTGTCGTGAACACTCAGACTATGCTCTATGGGCACAAACTGGATAACATCTCGGTGAGGCTGGATAACATCGGGGAGAGGCTCGCGGCTCTCCAACGAGAGATAATGAGAGAGACCAGTGATG
>VUQR01034968.1:14691-34353 GCA_015108515.1 Hemichromis elongatus | reverse complement strand
TTGTTTTTAAAAAAAAAAAAAAAAAAAAAAAAAAACGTGCTCCCTGAATGTCACAGTTGGAGCCTGATGAAATCTGCCATGAATCCATGCCATCAGCAAGCAAAAAACTCCATTGATGGAAAAATCTGATCTTACCGTATATTCAGGGAGTCAGGTGACCTCTGTTTTTGGAGGGGCACATTGTGTTACTGAACTTGAACGTGACCAACAGCAGCAACCCCAGGTTGCCCCCACAGGTTTGTGGGTACTCAGCATGATAGATGCATCAGTAGCTGGTGTGGCTCTAACACTAGGAGGAGCAGCACCTCATCTAGAGCTTCATACCGACTTATAAAATAAAATTATGAATTAGATAACTGAATCAAGATTAAATGAAAATATAACATTAAAAATCGGCATAAATGATCTGATATGCCTTAATGCAAAGGTCATGAATGAAATGTATTTGGTTAGAACTAATTATGAACTGCGGTTTAGACTCACAGTAGTCATTCATCTAAAAATATTTCAGGTCTTTGATAAAATGGGGCTTACACATTTAGATATGAACTTTTTTGATTGGTTGCTGCTAATGGAGATGGCCTTTAGTTCATCTGTTAGGACGAGTCAAACACTGGATTAGTAATTTGACAGTACATTAGTGACTATTTAGATCAATGTTTAATAAGTTATTTAAGCAAAGATGCTAAACACTTAATAACAGCTTTCCAACTGTGTGTGTGTGCGCTACTTTTCAGTATACGGTTGTCCACATCGAATGCTTCCATAACTACTTTGGCATGCTTTTATTTTCCAGTGCAGGATTTTTTCTTTTTAAAGTATGAGAATCGGCCTAACCGAGGTTTTGTTAAACTATGTACTGACCCACTGCCTTTTACATGGGAGAACACGAGGGAGGGAAAAACCACAGTGTAGCACTTTTATGCAATTTTGTTATCACTCACTGCTGCCTACGGCTTGAAACAGCATAATAACCAATGTGGAGTCCAATAAACAAGTTTAATAAACATTTTTAATTAACTGTGCAGAGCAGAGTCCCATCATTTACTTATCGTTAAGTACCTGCAATTCCTGAATTCTGCAGTTTGACAGAAAGGATAAGGAAAATGGACTAAGGTAAATAATTTCCAATTTGAATGAAAAGCCATTTAAATAGAAGAAATTAGAGGTTTTACTAAGCTTCCTGTTTATGAAAAAGGTAACTAATAGATGTTTAGAGCATAAGCTCCACCACCGAAACTCATGGTACCAGACTAACTTTAGGTATCTGCATTTTCTACAGCAGCTACTCTGAGTTTATTTTTTATCAATATCTCTAATGATCACTTTAACACATGGTGGTTTTATTCTTTAAATAAACAACTATATCTTGTTTAATACTGCGTTGTTGCTAAAGACTTGCTAAAGACTTCAAATTATTGAATAGTTCAAGCTTATAAAATCCTGCTGTCTTTACCTAACAAAACTTGAACTGAAATAGGTTTGATTGATATATTGCTTGATAAATCTTTACTGAGGCTAAAGCTACTTAATTTCCTTAAATGGACGATGATCTCCCAATTTGCAATCGGGAGGTTTGTGTTTGAGTGAAATGCAAATTAGTACCACCAAATCTATGGTCATTATTTTCAGGCAGTAAAAGGTGGTTTAGCCATCCTGGGTTTCTGCCCCAAGTGGACAAGTTCAAGTATCTTGTTTATGAGGGAGGGGGAGACTGACAGATTGGTGCAGTGATGCACATGTTGCATCGCCCTGAATGTTGAAAAGAGAATTCAGCATTAAACCGAAGCTGTTGATTTACCGGTGCATCCATGTTCCATCATCTACAGCCACACGCTGTGGGTAGTGACCGAAAAAGATTATATCATAGACACAAGCGGGGAGGGGAAATGATCTTGGTTCGAAGACCGTCTGGGTTCTTCTTTAGACACAGGGTGTTGAGCTCGGTGCCAGAGAGGGGCTAAGAGGAGGGGCTGCTTCTCCACACTGAAAGGATCCAGTTAGGATGGTTTGGGCATCTGAGCAGAATGCTTTCTGGATGCCTGCTATGTAAGGTGCTTCAGACATGTCCTGCTGAGGGGAGGCCCCGGGGCAGAGCCAGCACACACTGGAGAGGTTGTGTCACTTGGATGGCATAAACATGCTTCGATGTCCCACAATAGGAGCTGGAGTAGGTGGCTTGGGAGGGGGGGCGTTTGGCATCTCTGCTTAGATTCCTGCCCCTGTGACCGGGACTACGATAAGCAGCAGAAAATGGAAAAGCAAATGCAAATTGTACCCATCATTTTGGACAAATAAGAGACACTTCCAAAAAAGGCTCTTATATTAACGATAGATTTATGGTAGTTCCCTGAAAATTCAACATTATACAACTTCCTAATTACTGTGAAAATGCTAATGATAATTTTCCCCCAGTGTAGTAATAAGGAGATGGCTACAAAAAAGAGAGCCAAATGAATCAGTGCTTCAAATGACAGAAAACACACAGAAACACAAATAGACTCAAACTGAAAAAATGGTTTGTACACACAGGGCAAAAAAATCAATGCATTTGTGGAGTTTCTACAAGCCTGCCATTTGGAATCTATAGGTTATGACTGTCAAATGTGAAACAATATCAAACAATAGGCCTCGTAGGTTTATTTTGTACTATAGTTTGGTAATGACTGAAAATCCTGATTGAAAAAGCCTGTGAAAAAATCTGTTGTGAAATTACACTGCACAGGAAAATCAATAGAAAACAGGACAGGTATAATAATCAAAAGCATTTACAAGTTCGACCAGTGTTCTCTCAGTCACACCTTCTGAGCCACAGCCTCGTAGCTGCGGTGACCTTTTAAGCCGTTTATGCCCGTGCATAGATATTGGCATTAACATCGTCCCGCTTAAATGAAAAGTGCTTGCTAAGCCAACAACTGCGCTCAGTGAACTGTGCACCTTGGAGGTGAATTATATCATGCTGGATTACCCTTACCTTAATTTATCTTTGCCAGCTTTGTATCTGGAGACTCTGGCCATCAACAAGGGCAGGGAGACGGCATCCAGCCAGCGTTTCTCATACTTTGGTTCGTTAGCTGTGGGCGAAGGAGGTGATGGAGCCTGCGTGGAATACATGAACAATGCGTGAGCTTTCTGCTTCTGTTGCCTAAATTCTTTTGATTACTGATGGATGCAACACAAGCACCATTTACATGCAAAAAGAATCCTCTTCTCAACCAGGGCTAATCAGCTCTACATCAAAACAATGGATTCCAATGTCCCAACCTGGTGCTATTTTTGAGACTGTCTGAAGTTTTCACTGTCTGCTTCCTGCAAGCACGTCTGAGCAGAGTCGATATACTGAAGTTATAGACTCCAGCTGTTTTCTAAAATACATTACAAATAGCAACAGTTTTTTCTTTCCAAATCAAACCCAATTATTGAATTTAAGTGGCGTAAGCCAACATTTAGCTTGAGAGTGTCATTTGTTGCAGATATTAACAGAAATTGCCTCTGGAATCAGGGAAAATAACTCCTGTTGCAGTGAACACTATGAAAATGGTCAGTAACTTGTGTATTGACTCTACATGTAAACTACATGCACAAGAGTCAGTAAAAAGTCACTCAGCACAACCTAAAAATGTCCATCATTTAGAGTAAATATTGCACTCTCACTTCTGTAATAATATAAAATAGTAATGTAAACCACGTTCTGACTTCAGTACGCGTCAAAAATCCTTCCCTTCAGTTCAGAAACCTGATCAATTCATTATAAAACCTTTTAATTTTTATTTCAAATTGTTCACTTTGAAACTGTTTTGTTGTGAGTATAAAAATAATGTTTGTGGTTTATGATTTTGTAGAACACTAAGCAGGTGTTAACAATCATTTAACAAGGCCAGGACCCTCCACAGTGTTTGTATAGGCCCCGCAGATGAATCAAAGACACCACACTATTTTTAACTTGCTGCTTAAACACTTGGAAGGAGTGGGGTGTCATGCCAGACTCTTCTTTAATGAATTTTCTTTGGCATTTAGCACGATTAAACCACACGTTTTAATCAATCTTAGTTAAATAATCTTGCTGACATGGACTTTCTAAAGAATTATAATATTTGGTCATTATAATATTTGGTCTCTTTGGTGAACACGCCTGGAGAGGAAATGACAAGTTAAAAAAGTTTCTCTTCAGTTACAAGAAAAGCAACAAACTTTGTGCACTCGGACCTTGATTCAGAGAGACCACAGGGTTACAGGAAAGTAACAAAGAATGCCTTGTTGTTGGGTTGAAAAAAATGGGTTCACACAGAAATGATTTATAACTAAACCAAAAACTGTTCCTACAAAAGGATCTTTGTCCCATTTTGTTTGGTGTGCAGCAGAGCATGACTCCAAACAACAAAGGAACATGGCACAGTCTGATAAAACTAAACAGACCAGGTATAAAACCTGAAGAGTTGAAGCTTCATTTCATTTAGGAACAGAGCTAAGAGGAGAAACACCAACTCTACCAATCGGGTTACAGAGAAAGTTTAGATAAATCAGGTAACGGCCATTCTTTGGTGTCCAAAAAGAAGCTGGAGTAGATCAAGTATGTTTCTGTTATCTTATTAGCAGTCACCTGGGAAACAGCTAGTCTTCGCAGGGTCCCTGGATAAATACTGACTACAGCTGCGTTAATGGAAATATGCAGCAATGTTTACGAGTTAGAGAGAAGTTATAAAAACGTCACCTCGCACTCACAAATACTCAAAAACACAAGTGGATCTGTGGAAAACGGTCACATATCAGACAAAAACAGGCCAAGAGAAAAAATGTCCTGTCGACACTGATTAATGACAGAATGAAATTAGTTCTAGTTGAGGTGTTAGGGAGTAATTTTAGGGAAAATACACTTGCTGTTTAAATTAATAGGTTTCAGTCATTTCGACAGTGTCCCTCTCAGCTCTCTAATGGATTCTTTTTTAATAAGTGGTGAGTGCTGGAAACAAGCCTCTGGCAAATACAAAAGTGCATTTAGATATTTACAGGCAAAATTAGGCAAATAAAACTAAAATTGCTGTTTAAAAAAATGCCTGGTTTATAACAATAATAAAATGTGTTAATATGAAATGGCAGTGTGTGTTATGGATATGTGTTGATGGTGGCATTTAACGTGGCTTTAAGCGAGTCTTCAAATTACTTTATAATGGACTTCAGTGCAATTCAGCATTGCTATAATGGTCAATTCTACTCTGTCTATATTAGACACTCCACTCAGAAGAGGCGTGAGTGTGAATGTGTTCAAAATACTTGTGCTTCACTTTTCTTTCTGTCAAAGTTTCAGGAAAAATTATGATGGCTGATTGCTCTGTACAGCACACCCTTGAAACATTATACTTATAACGAAATGCACCAGCTATGGTATTGGGTGATGAAGTTTCAGTATCACCATTACTACCAGCAGCAGCCTGAGCTGTTCGTATGAGCCAGGATGGATCCATGCATAGTGGATGGAGTTTAATCTAAATTCCTAAAGGCTTCAGAAATCAAGACTCATCAGACCTAGCAACGTTTTTCCACTTTAATGTTGAATTATGGTGAGTCTGTGAATTTTAGCCTCCTTTTTTTTCGTTCTGAGCTAACTGCAGTGGCACCTGGTATGGTCTTGTTACTTTTGTCAAGGTTAAAGGCTCTGGTCCTAGAGATGCTCTTCTGCATACCTGCTTCATCCTTTCAACTTGAAGCAGTCTTGCTCATCTCTTCAGACCTCTGACAAGGCATTTTCTCTCAGAATGGCTGGAGCCTCTCCCAGCCAAGAGGCTGATATAGAGTCTGGTGAGTGGCAGGAAACACTCTAGACAGGTCACCAGTCTGTCACAGGGCCAACACAGGGCACACATATTCATACTTATGGGCAACTTTCATATTTTAAAATATTAATCTTCCAAAGTTTCTCAAGAGTTTTTTTGATTCCAACTCAAATCCTATCTACCTTCATCAGCTCGGTGTCTTAGCTAATGTATGGCTTATGAGTTTTATAATAGATTCCCAATATTGAATATACTTCTACCAGAAAGCCATCTTTTCAGCAGTTCTTTTAGGGTTGCCTGAAGTATATTTTAGATTTTGTAACATTTTAGGAATATTAATCTTAGGCAAATACTTATGACAGAATTGCCGAAAAAAATGTTTCCAACTGTTTTTAATTTTAGCTATTCCATTACTATTGGTATCAAAATAAAAACAGTGATTTTGCGGCAAAAAAAACACCAGACTGTAACATAATTAAAATGTTTCCTAAATTTAACGTTCTAATGGAGCTTCTGACTGATCCACTGCACCAAAAGACATTTATTCTAAATAGTCCTGGAGCAAAATATGCTGACAAAAGCTTTGACGGTTGGAAGTATGCCACATTTAAATGCAAATTACACTATACTTAATGTGTAATCCATCTGTTCTTCATTATCTAATGAGTTACAAGCTTGAGGATCAACTGAGCGAAGCTGAGTGAACATCAAACAGTGAATCGTTCCTGAAGCCAAAGATTATCTGTCAGCAGAAAATCCCAAAACTCCACAAAATAATCTGATGTAGTCTCGTTTTATCATTGCATGCTCAGTAGAGGAAGGCTTGTGTTCACAATGCAAGAAACCAAGTCGCCTGCCTTCCTCTGACTTTGAAATGGCCGAAGATGGAGCATTTAAATAGCTACTAGGTGGACTGCTGTCGAGAGTGAACAGCAGAGGGAAAAAAATGCCACCGTTGCACACTGAGACACGCCATTGCTGAACTACAACATGTCGCATGCAGACCCCTGTCAGCTCGCCACCAGTAATAGCAACATTTCTAAAGAAATTATCATCCTTTGCTCCAATTATGTCAACCCCGAACAACATGTTACTTAACTCTCAAGTGGAGCTCTGCAGAGAGTAGATGAGGTGGCAGGAAATGGAAAACTATCAGCCTGTCAGAATGGATTACACTGACAAAGCACCTGCCTCTTCTGTGGAGCTGGGAAACAGAACCTAAAGCCACAGTCAGCCATTCCATCACGGATACTGATATTTGAGAAGTGTCATGAACTGAGAATAATTATTGGAAAGGCTAGTGAGGACAAAGCTCAGTAAATTCAAGAGGACATTACTAAAATGTATAGGCACAGCTCTCTCTTTTCAGCTCAAATTCTATTATCGGCATTATAGTGCAGGCAAAATATTTTATGTAGAGCAATGTAGGCTGCAAATCATCAAATTATCCTGAAGGAGTCTTGAATGTCTAAACCATATTTCTACTAAAACAATGTATTAAAAATAGGAAGCAGCATGGCGCTGCAGTGATTTCTGCATGTTCTCCCTTAACATGTGTGTTTTATCCCACCAAGATGTATTCAGAGTAGGTTTAACTGGTGATGATTTCTTTGTGGTAGCTCTGTAATGGACTGGTGACATGTCAAATGCTCATTCTGCAACATATCCCAGCTGCCATAGGATGAGAGGCGGGGTACACCTTGGACAGCTCGCCAGCCCGTCGCAGCGCTAACACAGAGACGTTGTGGGCAATTTAGAAACACCAATTGTGAAATTCTAATGAGGATGAATGTCATTATTTGGTATGACCAGCTATATTCTGTGTTTTTCATGTTCTTAAGTCCATCAATTTTGACAAGTCCCAAAATCACTGGCTGCAGTGTAGCTAAAAATGACGACTGTGTTTTACAAATGTTTGTAAATGACACCATCTGTTATAGCTCTCTGACTATTTGAACCAGAAATTTTTAATTCAGATTCATCGGCCCCTAAAAACACTTCTTGCCACTGATTTTCACTTCAGTTCTTGTGTAAACTACGACACATCAGCCTTTCCTCTCTTTTCCTTCAAGCTTCTTAACCCGTCAAAGCCCAGTGTTTCATATTTGATACAGGAGTTTTTGAGACTTAGAAACTGAAATGAATGGCACAATACATTTTTAAGGAGCACAAAATATTGCTACTGCTGCAAATCTACTGGACAAATTTCTCCAAGTTCCTTAAGGACACGATCCTGCGATATGCCACGTTTTTGGCCAATAGCTTTTTGGGATTCACCTTGTTGGTGCAGAAATAATACATTATGCCTTTCAGACCATTAATATTTAGCATTTTTCATAGATTGAATGAAAGAAGTGGTAACCAACTGTGTGTTTTACTGACAGGTCGCTAATAAGACCGTGCCTAAAGATAGAATTTAAAAGTGGTTCTTTGCCAAGTTCTCAGTTATTCGTAGACAAATTGGTGATTCGTCCCCTAAGTTGGATGGCTTTTTTTTTACAGCTTGAATGATTAATAGTTCAGTTAAGTGGCTTAACAAACTGCATTCTTTAGAAATGGTAAGGTACAAGGACTGGACTGAAAATGTGTGAAAAAGCAGTCAATGACCAAAGAGAAAGTTCTTCAGAAATCCTGGAAAACTACTGCTCAAGATCATTTAATAAAATACTGATGGCTATCAGTGCTGCCCCATCACTCTCTTAGTGTCAGTTTGACAATCCTACATCACCTCATTCAAGTTTTCCTTCCAAATGCAACATTGTCCATGCTTGCTGGCTGAGGGGTAATAAATTACAAAATGACTGGCTCCTATAAAGAATCGATGAGTGGCTCAAGACTTTTGCAAAGTACTGTATTTGTTAGGATTCCACAAAGCAAGTAAAATTAATCAAGTCTGCCTCAAAATAATCTCAGAGCTGATTTTATTCAGACTGATGGTCTGACGGCCTGATGGAGAATTGACTGAACCACCAACCATGAAACAGTGCAATCCTAGAAAATGTAGCAAAGGGCATTATTATGTGCATCAGTGACTCAGCACTGCTGCACAATGCTGGATGCAAGGCACTGGAAAAAAATTGAGGAAAGAACGTTTTGTAAATCGGTTTCAACTGAAGGCAAATTGTGTAGTATTTATTTAAAAGGTAAGTTTTTGTTGTTAAAACAAATAATGGACTCCGACGTGGCATCCCTCCATGAGGAGAAGGGGCTGGTGTTCATCACTGCCACGCATTATTGCAGTTCTTCTGTGAGGATTTTGTTTGTGTGCCAACTTTCCCTCAACTTGCCTTCACAATTTTAACTTTTCCCACATTTCCAGACTGAGTTTTGACATCCAGAGTGAATTCAGCAGAATGCAGCCATTTAATGTAAAAGTAAAGAGCAATATGAACTCAATGTCTTTTCTGACAAGAAAATAGGTGCAGCACGCTCCTCACCCCACCGTGCCCCTGGTGGCTGCACAGGATTCGGGTTTATTGGGTGTGCTGTCAGTGAAGAAATTGCAGTCTCTCACTCTCTCCACCATTTCTCCCTGTGTGATTGTTGAGTGTTAATGAAAAATGGTGAGTCTAGATAAAAGACCTCTCTCACAACTGGAGAAATCGAAAACATTTCCTGTTAGTGCTTTGGAATGTTTATGTGACAAAATATCAATTTTGTTGTAAAATTTGCCCTTTTGAAACAACATATGGTGACGGTCCACATAGCTTTTTCTTTCTATCAAAATGTCTAAGACTGCTTTTTCCTTGATGGATGTCATCAAGCATCAAGGTTGTTATAATAAAGGAAAATAAAATACACACTCTTAGCTTGGCCATGACATTGGACAGAAACACAATGTGGAATGTAAAATTAGATGTCACAGTGGTGGGGCAGACAGTCTGTCTTTTGTGGCCATGCTACGAACACTTTATTTCACATTAGCGTTGCACTGAAATTGATGCATTTTATCTATAACTATAAGCCCAATGGATTGCTTTGTTTCTCTTATGTATGGAGGACAAGATTAGAAATTGATATAGGAGAGAGTCAGGTTGGTCAAGCAGGTCAAAGACAAAGTTAGGCAAGGTTGAGGGTTTGGATACGTGAAGCAGAAGGATAGTGGATATAATGGACAAACGATGCTGAATATAGAGCTGTGAGGCAGGAGGTAAAGAGGAAGACAACAGAGTTCATGGATGTAGAGAAGGAGAACATGCAGATGGGCTGGTGTGACAAAAGAGATTGCTAGGAATGGGGTGAAATGATGACATTTATATGGTGATTTGACAAAATAAGTCTAGTACGAACAGCCCAGTTTGTCCTATAAACAGAAATACCTGGACCTTTAGCAGCTTCAGTCAGTGTTGTGTAGTCAAGTTAGCAGCACTAAATGTGTCGCTAGAGTCGAACCAGAACTGAGAGGCTAAAATGTCATGGAAAGCTGAATCGCACGACACATTGTGCATTTGCTTTGTACTGTAGTTCATCTGAGTCCGTCCTCGTAAAGAACATTTCCTTTACAAACCATTTCATATGATGCAGAGTTACTTAATTTTTCCCCAAAAAAGAAAATAAAATGACATTGCATGCCATTAAGTTATGGGCTGCCCTACTTTTCCTTAAATCTCTATCTTGAGGCTTCCTATCATTATTCTGTGAACATGAAAGTGAAATCATGCCTTGTACTGCACTAAAAAATCTCAAACACAACACACAATTAGGCCTACTCAAAGAACAAAAACAACCGCTCACATAACAGTCCTCTGTGAGGCAAGAACAATCTCTGTTGACGTGACCAAAAACACTCCAGAGGCCCGCTTTTGCCATTTTGTATTTTTGCAGCTTTGAAAAATGTTATTTCTGTTCCCGGGAAACTGCTCATGTTGCCAGACGCCTGGTTTGCAACTAAAGATTTTCATGTAAAGACCTCTTATACAGAGCCAGCTGATCTGAAATGTCACAGATTTGTACCAGAATTATTTTTGCATATGTAGGTATGTGACAGGGTTTACTGTGCAAATAGATAGACCGTGCACAGACCATCAGGAGACGTGTGCTTCTCCAGTCCTGCTAGAGATTTAAATGGAAACACTTTAAATCTATGAAAGGTTAAAATGACCACCTGCTGTCCTTCGTGATTACTCTGAATAATGCATATGAAATGACAAACCAGACATGCTGTTCTAAAGCTACCCTTTCCATTATAAATGACTGTATTAATATACAATTATCTGAGGATTTACCATTAAAACCAAAAGATAATCTTTAGGTTTGTTAAGCCAGAAGAACTCTAAAGCACTACCAAACAGTTTCTTTGATGCATTAAAACACGCATGTTTTTGTTAGTAATGAGCACACTGCATCCTGCTGTCCTCTGGTAAGAATGAAGTATCCCCTCTGTAACATAAGCTGCTTCTACACTGACATGTCTCCCAACCCGACATCCCAGCAGTACGCTGTAATCACAGCCATTCCCACCGAAGATCAAGAAAGCTCAATGAGCGAATAACAGCGTTGTAGGATGACAAAACTAAATGAATGACTTAGGTCTGTTTTCAGTTTTTTCTTTGTGACCCTTCCTACCCTGCGATGACACATTGATTCAACTGCTTCATGAACTCAAACAGGCAGAGTTGCACTCCGATTCTGCAGCTGTGGATATGAAATGAAAATTACACTTTGTTATTTTGGCACACATTAAAAGAGAGCCGCTTTTGATGTAACACAGCCGATGATTAAGCATAAAAAAATATACCAGAGCACACACACAACATGTAAGGGTTTAAAAAAAAAAGAAAGAAAAAAAAGGCCAAAACTAACACGATATCTTAAATTGCTAATACAAAATTTCCCCCTAAAAATGTTAAAACAAATAGATTTTGGTGAATTTGCAGCTATCATGTTCATCAGTGAAGCCAATAAATCTTTGTTTTGACATGAATGAATGTTGAAAGAACAACAGGGAGACTCCGGCTGAGGTAATTCTCCTCCCTCTGCCAGGGAGCCAGCTCTCAGGTTTGGGACCTGCAGTTGGGAAAACTAAACGCCATCCTAGCATATGTGTGCAGAGGATGCTATGGATTACTTCATTTAATGACATGTCAAATGAGATTTGTATGAGCCACAGTCCAAAAAGAGAGGCAGAGGATCAAGCAGCAGCTGATAACACTACAGCTGCCATGCTAGTGGTCAGCCCTGCTGAGCTAGCTAAAATGATAAATAGTCGGTGAATAACGCCAAGTTTGCACCTGTTTGATTCTGTTGCTGATGTTAAATCACAGCTTCCTAAAAAGCAGTTATAAAATAACTTCTTACCGTCTTGCGTTTCAACCACAGCTTAAACTGGGATTTGTGGTGGTTGACACACAGCCTGACTGGTGTACGATTTTTAAGATTGATACTGATACTGATATAAGGATTTAAAAATCTGTATTCTAATATAAAAAAGTCTTTTTTTCTTTCTAAAGAACAACTCGAATAGAGTTGTTCATTAGACTAAAAATGACCACTAACAGTAATAAAGGGTAGTTATTTACAGCTAGTTACTTACTCATGTTTGCTCTGTCCAACTCTACTCAGATTAGATGGATGGGTTTGATTAATTTTCCTTTTATTTTGATTTATTGGCCATTATAAGTGTCAGTTTAACTAGCAAATAGCTTATTTTGACTGATATTATCAGCCCAGGAGTATATTGGTCAGCCTCCTGCTGTGTCTATTCTCTAATGTCAGTGCCATTCTTCCCCACTAGCTATCCATTCTAGGCTTAACGTAGGCAGTTAATACATCAAGTGATGGTTTGATTACTTCGCTATCGAGACAAAAAGAAAACAAAATCATCTCTCCATGCAATGGTGACTTGGAATTTTCAGCTACTGAACTTTGATAATAGTGCATTTTTTCTGACTTTTAATTCAATTTTATTTATATAGTTGACTCCAAATCATGACAACAATCGCTTCAAGGCATATTGTCAGATAAAGAACATACAAAGAAACAGTCCCTGTGAGCGAGCACTTGGTGAATGTGGGAAGGAGAATCTCCCGTTTAACAGGAAACCTCAGAAACAACCAGGCTCAGGGAGAAGCAGCCATCTTCTGCAACTGGTTTGGGGTGAGGGGAAGGAAAAACCCCAAAGGGACACAGGGGACACTGTGGAAAAGGGCAAGAAACTAATAATACCTAATGACTGAACGCAAACAAATCCTTCTGGTGTGATTTGTCTGCAGTTTGTTGGACATTTTCCAAACCATCACATTCACTTGAAATACTAATATTAATTGTGCACACTTTTCCTATACATCTCTTCAAATGGATACTGTCTTCAAAATGCCTTTTCCTCTAATATTCTGAGCCATAAAACTCCACTTCATTAGCACTTACAAACTTTCCACTTGGATTCCTCTATGTAATCTAAAGCTTTACACCAAGGACGCGTTCATATATCGTTCAGTGACTGATGGAATATTTCTAGAAACATGTCAGAATTTGACGTCTCTGTCTGTTGACTGAATCTTCCGATTCATGGGATAATAAAGAGGTCGTATCCAAAAGCCTTGCTGTCAAAACCTTCATGATATGATTTAGTTGATTTCTTTTTACCTTCTTCAGCAGCAAAGGCCCACATAAAGACGAAAAATGAGTAGTGGTTTTAATTCTAAGACTGAAAAGCATTTTCATTATACGCCTCCAAAGAGACATCAGTGCTAATAAGACTCCTCTAACTGCACACAAGGTCAGTTCAGAACCTTTTTATGAGGTTTCTTATTCATTAAAACTCCTGTTATTCCTGCGCTTCATAAATGAATTGAAAAAAAAAAAAGATTGCGTATCGAACACTTGCAAAGCTCAGATAACTTATAGCTGTTCACCGTTACTGCTACTACCAACCTACACATTTCTCATTGTTGTTATGTACATGCACTTGGGTGATCTCACATAAATCCCAGCATCCCACGACCAGACCTTTGTAACTGGTCTAAATCAGCCACAGCATGTGGGCGTACTGGGTTCTTGTTTTTTGCATGTGGAATTAGCCTTTTTCAGTAAACAAGCTCAGGTGTAATTTCTATCATTTAAAACTGAGTTTCAATGTTCCGGGACTTTCGCATATTGAGAGACCGTTTCTCCGTCAAATCAAAATTTTACATGCAGATGTTGTTCATAATACTAATTGGAATAAGAAGACGGCTCTGGCACATTTATCTGTTGTTCATCGCTGGGTGTGATCCCAACAACGTCTCGATGAGATGAAAAGAGTCTGATAGGGAAATCTGCATTGTTAGACTAATGTACACAAACAGAAGGAAGCAGGGAGGATTTGTCAATATTAGCAGTGCTAATAGGCTCAACTGCTACTGATGCTAATGGTCCTAATGTCTCAGCAGTATAGAAAATTACAAGCTACACTCACTGGCCACTTTATTAGTTACTGGAAATATAAAGTCGGACTTCATTGTACCTTTGGAAATGCTTTAATTGTTTATTGCACTGTTCTGCAACACATCAAAGGTGCTCTGTTGGACTGAGACCTGGTGACCATAGGGGCCATTTGAGTACATTTGATAACTCGCTGTGATATTAAGAAACTAGTTATGTGAACTTCATGACATGCGTTATCCAGCTGGGAGCACCCATCAGAAGACGGGTACACTTTGAGGACGGTTAGCAGCGTGGTCAACAACATTACTCCAGTGGGCTGTCGTGTTTAAATGATACTCAGATAGTACCAAGGAGCCCAAAGTGCCCCAAGAACTACCCCCCCACACCATTACACCAACACCAGCTTAATAATGCAGGATGGAGCCATCCTTTCATGTTGCTTGCAAATTCTGACCCTAGCATCTGAATGTCGCAGCAAAAATTGAGACTCATCAGAGCAGGCAGCATTTTTCCAGTCTTCTATTGCCCAATTTTGTTGAGTCCGTGTAAAATGGAGCTTCAGTTTCCTGCTTTTAGCTGGCACGTATAGCAGCCTGTCTAACACCAATAACTGTCCCATGTTTAAAGTAAGTCAAAGTTAAAGGAATACCTCAAAAGAACCGCAGACTTAAAAGCACTCTCATCTTTCAAGCACACGTAGAAGGTGTTAATCGGCACACTACTCTCAGATAATTCATTATCTTTAGTGTTTTAAACCTGCAGCTTTCCTTGAAAGAATCTGTTACATGTAAGAAATAAAGAGAGGCTGGTAAGATCCTGGCACTAAGCAGGAAAGAGATCAAACCCAAACCAATCAAGTTTTCATGTGCAACATCAAAAAGGTCTTTCTTACTGTGTTGTTTCCGTTTCCATTTAAATGTACACCACTGTCAAACAGCGGGGAGGATACTCGACTGTGATCTGGCCCCGGAGACCCTGAAACAAACAGCAGAATGATTCATGTTTACAAAAATCTTTTGAAGAATCACTGTTAAAGATTTAATCCAACTTCACACCTTTTCTATCAATATTTGAATTCATCTGGAAACAAAGGCGAGTTGGGAGATGCACATAAACCTCAAACAGCATGTCCCAGCTCGTAGTCTTAAATTTTAAGGGTTATTATCGACTTTATTCTGTCGCCCTGCCTTTGAGCCATGCAGTGTAGATCACAGGCGGCATCCAAAAGAGACAAATGCAGCTCCTTGATATGATATTAGCTTGACGTTGGAGGAACTGCCTTCTGGTTCGGTCACACTCGGTAAAGTGTGGCAAACGGCTCCTGGCCTTTCCTGCCTGTCATTTGTGCCATGGTTCAACAAAGGACGGCTTAGAGAGAATACAACTTGAACCTTTTCACTCTCAGACAACAAAAACCACAATTCACGGGGCCAAACAGCCTACAGCTAAAAACCTGAGCATCTCTGCACTGCAGCCTTACCGTGAATGTTAACATACCCGCACGATACGAAGGCTGGATTTCTCAAAGCGCTCACACTTTGATTTGGGGAGAATGTGGCGATTTATCAAGCTATAAATATTCATGCGTGCCTGTTAGTATTAATTATTTTTCTACATCTGTGTGCTCGTCGTAATTAGATAAATTGTACAAAGTGATTGTTGTGTTTACTGTGGGGACTGAAATCATTTGTATTGCATGGGGTTCATTCATTCATTTTGCCTACAGCCAATTCATAGGAGAACAATTATTAGCGGCTCAGCAGTGTGAGTGTTTGCTGCAAACAAATAACTGTCAACGTCTAAGGGCCCAGATGTAATGCCAGAAGTTACAGACTGTGATGTTGATGCATTAGCTGTGTTTACTACAGTAAAAGATACGTTTAAAGAACTTTATTTGTGAGAGTGAGGAGATGGATTCAGCACCAGTTTCCTTTAAAACAGACCAAGAGCTTAGTCAGGGTTAGCTTAATTTAGGACTAACAACAGCAAAATCACAAAAACCAGAACCTCAAAGACACAGAAGGTCATCCGGCTTACGATGTGACCTGAACCTTGAGCACAGATTAGATGAAGACCCATTAGGTGATCACGTTTGATTAAGGAGTAAAGATTTCTGTGAACTGTAAACGGATGGCATGAGCTAATCATTCCTCCAACTAGATGATCTGCATCTGAAACTTTGGCACACATTTTACTGACCACAAGGCATTTGCCAAAATTCAATCTCAAAACCACCAACTACCATCTGATGACACCTAGTGTTAGGCTTTTATTAGCTTTTTTTAAATTATCTGCATTTGTAAACATAACTGAAGAGCCCAACAATAAGTCAGCAGAGCTGATTGAATCAGCTTGCCTGAATGCTGAAAGATCAGAAAATCCAAATACCGGCAACAACAGTATAAACTGCTTGAACACATAATGTATAGAGTAAACAGAAACAGCTGTTTGTCTGGTGTATAAAGCCTGCAGAGCAGCATCAATCTTTTTATCCAATTCTGGGGAAGAAAGAATTTGCATATGCCCTAAAATATCACTACTGTTTTTAATAAATGAGAGTAAAAACATAAGCAGCAGTATTTGAATTTTAAATGTGATGGCAGTTGGTGGGTTGTTTACTTATGTTAAAGTGATACTGTCAATAGGAC
This sequence comes from Hemichromis elongatus, assembly GCA_015108515.1. Classification (NCBI taxonomy): domain Eukaryota; kingdom Metazoa; phylum Chordata; class Actinopteri; order Cichliformes; family Cichlidae; genus Hemichromis; species Hemichromis elongatus. The sequence continues at coordinate 17,570 of VUQR01034968.1, read as the reverse complement.
AGACAATTCTAAAAATCGTTTTTCCTACAAATCATCAAATGTCACTTGAACCCAAACGAAAGTTGTGGCATCTGTGTTTCCCCCCTCTAGTACAGAAAGAAAACAATTTAAACAAAAAAATGAACCAAGCATGTCCGAACCTTTCAGTTTTCACAGTTTGGGGATTGTTGCAAAATAGAAAAACTTTGAGTCTGTGTACTAATCAATTAAAGCTGAGATCAGGAAAAAATGCTTTTGGTGTCAGACTCCTGCTATCGCTGTTGGCTCTGTTTTCAGGGTTTTGGTTTTTTTTCCCTGCAATGACATCACCACAGCCTTGCCTTCAAATTAGATCAAACCACAGCTACACAGTCCTGATATACAACAGACAAGCTGACTTTTGAAGTGCTGAACTCTTACGCTCGCACATGTTTCTCCTGTCGTATACAGCATATCTTTTAGTAAGCAAAGAAATTCTAAAACAACCGAACTTTTGCACGCCTGTCTATTCTTCCTTCACTCTGTTGTCCAGCACTTCATAAGCCATCTCCATGGGCACAACATAGGAGATGGCCTTTTTTTTTAAATTAGTTATTATACTGTTAGTTTTTTTTTCTTATGGTACACTGAAAAAAAGTACACCCCTGTGTAAAAAAATAAAAATGTGTTTTGGTATCAGAAATGGAAACAATACAGGAGGCAGTTAAGCTGAAATGATTTTATGTTAAATTGGTGGCAAACTAAAATGCTGCAATGCCCTTTGTTTTTTGTTTTTTTTAATTAAACATTACACCTGGAATATTTTCTGAAGCCATTTCTCACCTGCCCCCACCCTGATGTTAAGTATATGCTAAAGTACTGCAAAGCGTTCCAATAAATTGCCAAATTCATAGTTTACTTTTTCCTCGGAGGCCGAGTTTGTGTTGCATTCTTCTTTGCCATCGTTTTCTCGCCGCTCTCGCCTACATCCTTCGCTCTGCACCTTTTATCGGCTCCACGCGGATGATTTTAGTGTCTCCGTTTTCATCTTTTCAAGCTGGTAAGTGCAGCTCTGGGTGTTTCTGACATTACTGCTCGCCTCGGGCCACCGAGCATGACAATTTATTACCCTGAAATGAACGCTCGTCTATCGAACAGGTTTAAAGCATCGAGTTGAGCAAAAAAGACAATTTTCCATAAAAGCGGTTCGCTTCTCATTTGCTAAGAATGCTCAGTGAAATGAAGTTTATGGCCGGTTTAAACGGCGTCGATCAGTCTGCACTTACCTAGAGGCAGTTTTAGAAATGATGGAACTTCTCGCAGGTAGCGAACAGTGATGGTGACCTCATCTCCTGCAGTACGCAAGAGGTGAACCTGGCAGGAGCGAGAGAGATTGATACAGATAGCGAGGGAGAGAGACTGCGAGTGATACAGCGAGATAAAACTTAATCTCATATAAATGAAACAAGCGACATTCATGTCAAGCTGTATGCTGCCTGAGCAAATGAAATGTAACGGGAGATGAGTGAAGAATATTAAATCAGAAGTTAAAGCCTGGCTGAAGTGGTTCCACTTGAATCATCAAAAGGCAGATTTCGAAGGCCGGCTTTTGGCTCATGACAGGCGGTGGCAAAGTGACAGCTGACACCACAAAGTAATTACTCTCTGAATGTCTCATTATGTGATGTGTAAGTGACATATGTCCTCAGAGATGTAGAGTCGCAGCTTGAAAGAGGCGTTCATGCAAACATATGTTTAAAGTGATGAAATGTGTCAGTTTCTTCCATGCATCTGATAAAAAAAAGAAACATTTGAGCAAATGAGACGCGTGAACGAGAAGTGCAAGGTCACTTTGCAAGCCCTCAATGCATATCTGCCATCCGCTCCAGCATTATGTGCTAGCCCTTGTTACTTGAGCCCAAGCATCTGTCAGCGCCGACAGTGTGACAGGCTGCCATTAAATGTGCTGGATTTTGTTCTGAAGAGAAACTGCTCATTATGTGTTTTGACGCTCTGGAGGTGAATGTAGTGAACAGCTGTATGAGGCTGGACGAGGAGAAAGAGATGACAGACAGGAGGAGCGTGCTCGTGTGTGGGTGACATGGAGGGATGGCCGCAAAACAGCAGAGGGGATATTTAACAAAAGGGAGATGCTGTTTGAGAGGGAAATGGATCAAAACGCAAAGAAAGAAATTGTGAATGTAGAAGAAGGGGGGCACATATTGGCACCCTCACTTCTTGTGCAGTCTTTGATAATAATCGACTCTTTTTCAGGCTTTTCAATTTGTCACACTGTAAACGAAAAGAAAAACTGCCTCCTGCCAAGATGACAACTCAGATTGTTGAGGCGCACCTCCCTGTTGATAACCAGTGGGATTCGGTGTTACACCTGGAGGACGGATGGAAGACTAATGGGCAGACGGAGCATGGTATTGGCTTTTTGCAAGAGTCGAATGCAAAAATACTCACAACTTCCTCGTGAGTACAATTCTCTACATTAATGCCATTGACCTAAAGAAACCAACAGAGAGATGAAACACAAACGTAAGACAATTTCAGACTTAGTATGCTCACTAACAGGTAAGAGGTGTCACAGGCCTCCATCTCTAGAATATGACTCGCAGGATGACTGTTTAGTCACCTCAGTGAATAGTGGCTCCTGGACTAAAGCGATTAACATTTAGGTATGAAGATGTGACAGTTTACACCAGGGGTGGGCAACTCCAGGCCTCGAGTGTTGGTGTCCTGCAGGTTTTAGACGTGTCCTTGATCCAACACAGCTGATTCAAAGTGCTAAATGACGACCTCAACCTGTCTTGACATTCTCCAGAGACCTGATAATGAACGAATCATCTGATTCAGGTGTGTTGACCCAGGGTGAGATCTAAAACCTGCAGGACACCGGCCCTCAAGGCTGGAGT
>VUQR01034968.1:0-14671 GCA_015108515.1 Hemichromis elongatus | reverse complement strand
AAAAGTCAAAAACAAGAGACAAAACCAGCTACAAAAAAGAAGCAAAACTATAAAGAATCTATAAATAATGAGCAGATTTTTTTTTAACTGCATACAGTAAAACTACATTTACTTTTTTTTAGATAAAATAAATTTAATCTTTTCATCATCGAAACAAATTAAGTGCTTGGGGATTTTCTTTAGTTATGACCAAAAAAAGGTCCCAGCTCAGGCCAAGTTGACAGAAAATAAATTCACCAGCCACTTTGTTAGGTACACCATGTTAGGACCCCCTTTTGCCTTCACAGGTTACCCTTAATTCTTCATTGCATACATGAAGCATGACAGCATCACACAGATTTTCTCAGCTCCATATCCAAGATGCGAGTCTCCTGTACCAACACATCCACAGATGCTCTATTAGTTCAAGATCAGGTGACTGGAGGCCATTTGAGTAGAGTCACTGGCATGTTTACGAAACCAGTTTAAGATAAAGTCATAAAAACACTGACATTGGCAGCAATGATACTCGGGTAGTCTGTATTCAACTTTACTAAGGGCCCCAAAGTATGTCAAGAAAATATAATCCACATGATTTACCTACCAACCTGAATCGTTCATGCAAGGCAGGATGGATCAATGCTTTCTGTTTTTCACTGATCAATTCCCCAGTTTTTGTGAGGAGTGACAGCCAGTGTGGTCTTCTGTTGCTGTAGCCCATATGCTTCAAGGCTGGACATGTTGTGCATGGATGGTGAGGTGTTCTTCTGCATATTACAATAAGTGCTTATTTGAGTTACTGCTGCCTTCCTATCACCTTTAAGCAGTCTTGTCAGTCTCCTCTGACCTCAACAAGGCATTTTCTCTCCCACTCCGATGCTCACCATCTACGTGTCTAAATATATTAAGTTGCTGCCAGTTGAACAGGTGTACCTAACAAAGTGGCCAGTGAGTCTATGGTGGACCCCAAAATATAATACCTCGCGCTACAGAGGCAAAATAAAAAAAAAGGTTCAATGGACAAAATAAGATGCTAAATCATTACAAAAAGAACAAGAGCAGATGGATATCATCCCCTAGATACACCTAAAGAAACAAAAACACCATCATCACCAAACAGAATTAGTACAAATAATCAATATATTTAAAGTAAAATGCAAAAATATAAGTACATGCACAAAAAACTGCAACCGGACAGGAAAGGACACAGACACTCAAAGTTTATACGACTGTCATGAGCTGCTGCAGTATGGAGACACTACCTACATAAATATATTTTTTATTAGATAATTTTTTTCATTAACTTATTTATTTTTAAATCTAAGCTGAACTAATTTGACAAATTCTCTCTCCTAAAAACCGTCTTCCAGTCTGAGCCTCCCCATTATTCGCAAAGTTTACGCACCAGCCCCTACTTTGCTGCGTCTCTGCCATCCGAGCAAACAGACGCAATATTCCACAATGTGACACTTCAAATAAGCCATTGCAAATACGTATGAAACAGTGGTGAGAGATGGAAGCTGTGGCAATTCTATTCATATTATTATTCGTAATCATTTTCAATATGAATGGTAATATTGCTTTGCTGTCCGTTGAACCTACTTGATATTCTAAATAAACAGCACATCCAATAAAGCTGCCAGACAGATTCAAATTAACTTATTAAAAAGATTAAATGAATATCATTACCAAACACTAGACCCTAATGACTACCACTCTAAGGAGCATCGGCTATTATTCACTGGTGATTTTTTTTATGTATATATATAAATGCATAATGAGAATTTTATCATATTTGCTTAAATTAAAGTGATTCCTGTAGCAATAATGGGTTTTTTTAGTCACACGTTGAAAGATTTACTTGAAAAACATCATATAGCTCAAGAGATTCTGCCCCCATTCCTTCAAATTAACAACCATTAAAATATGAGGAAAACTGAGATGCAAAGAGCCGCCCTGCTGGGTTATGACCCCAACCAGCATCCAAGCAAATAAGTCAGAAAATCATACTGACCTGCAACACGGCGTCCCCGACAAACAGCTTCCCCGTCTGATCGGCTGCAGAGCGTCAAGTGTCAGAGGTTAATGGAAACATTAAAAAATAATTGCTCATTTCATACATGGTAATGCGGTGGAAATGGCAATCAGTGTCCCCCCCATCCGTCTAATCTCAGACAACATCCTACAGTTCACAGAAAGAACACAGGAAGGCATGAAATTTGAAACTAATCAGGAAATAAACTCATTTGCAGCAGCACAGGAGGAAACAATAAAAGCTGCGTTGTGAAAAGATTCGTAAAGCTGTGTGAAAAGGGCTCCTAATGTCCTTGGGATATCAAGACATGATTTTCTCGCATCTGATCTGTATTAGGAAGCGCGTGGGCAAAAAGAAAAATTACCGGGAAATGATTCGCTCACATGATGCTCTAATATGGCTTCACGCAGGGAAACTGGGAGGCCATCAATTCTTAAAATTTAACTGACAGACATGATTAAAGTATTTTCCATCTAGTTAACAGCACGATCATATTACTCTTCCAATCTGGCAATGGTTTACTTCTCCGCAGCACTTCATGCTCACTTATCATCAATTAACTGCCCTATTGGACTGATGAGCTGTTGTGAGAGATTACAACAGCTCATCTTTTACTTTGTGCCTCGCAGCAGGCGCACATAAATAAAAAATGTTTTCTTTCTGAGGGTTGGATTGAAACGAAAGGAAAAAAACCTTCATGTCAAGTTGCCTTTAACAACCTTAAAAGCAATCAAAGAGCAGATGTTTGCTGTTTTTAGGGGGTGTTTTGTGCAGCTGGGTGCAGTGAACGGGTTTCCAGCAGAGCTTTCATTTTTCCTGAACACGGCTGGAGAGGGGAAAAAGTCACTGAATGCACAGAGGAAAAAATAATCACGCAGATCCTGACAACAAAAACAAAAATCCAATATTTATTTACATATACTAATCGCTTAAACGGCACGATGAGGCAGTAGGCATTGGCAGCTCTGCCTCTCACCTCTTTGGAAATGGGACTGAAAATTTTATTTCCATTCTCGCACCATTATAGCCATCCACAGACACAAACACACGCGGCTACTGTGACGGACTCATCTGTGTTTTACTATCACGGCCCGGCAGGCCACGGTTCTGGAACATCAGTTAAGAAATAGTTGTGTCCATATCGGCCAGTAATTTAGCTGTTTTTGTTGTTTCACTTACATGTGGCGGGTGGTTCATCTCACATGACAACAGAGGCTCGGCTAGATTTTTAGATTTGGGAAAAAAGTTGCAGGAAGCTCGGGAACGGCTTCATGCTCTCCCATCATAGACTGCAGTTGGATGCAGTGTCCTAATGAAGCAAAGCTGGTTCTGAGGCGCCTCAGATCTGCACAACCCATGGAGGTTGTTTACAAACAGAAGCCAGATTTTATAGTCTGTGGGAAAATGATCATACTTCTCAGTGAACATTTGAAGTCATTGTCTCAGCTAGTGTCAAGTTATCCATAACACAACACCACATTAACTTTTAAAGTTATGATCCTTTTAGAGTAGTTTTGGAAAATACAGTGCAGTATGCTTGAGGGCATGGCTGCTCCTGCATGGGCATGAAATGTATTTGGTTTCCATTGTATTTGACCTTTGTTTTTCGTTTTTGTTTTTTGTTTTAAAGAGTTTTGACAGCCAAAACAACAGCTTGCAATGCATCCATCTTTTATATACAGTCTATGCAACATATAAAAACTGTGTATGCAATCAAAAAAAAAATTTGTTGGAGCTAGCATGGCTCCATACAAAGATCAAAGTTTGTGTCCAGTGCAGTTGTCTTATATATGTTCTGTAGAGTTTCTTAAATGTGTTGTAGATGATTTTCTAAACGTTACATTTCAAACTGAGTGCTACTCGTTTTGCTTCTCTGACGTCCGCATGTGAAAATGGCTTTTTATGCACTGCAGTGTGTCCTGATAAATTAAAACTCATTACAAACGCATGCTGTGCAGCTAATTTTGTAAGAATCAGATTGGAGTATTTTCCGCAACTGTCCTCTCTCACATGTATCACACAGCAGGAAATAATCCACTTGGGGCACTTTGTACAACTGCAAATATCTACAGTGTGTTTATGGCTGGGAATTGTTTGAACTGGAGAAGAAAAACCCAACATCACATCCACTCGGATTTGTATTTGTCTCATGCACTTTTTGGTTAATTCCTTAAAAAAAAAAAAGCTCATCAAAAGCACTGCATGTGTGAAAACGGCTCAAGTCACACATTACACGTGTTGGCTAACTTGATTTAATATTAATTGTTAAGCCAGGCTAAACATGACCTCTAGCAGTAACATCAGTCTTCTCTTCCAATCTTTCTAAAAAAAAATAAATAAATAAAAAAAAAAGCCCAAATCTGCCGTTCCAAAGAGACAGAGAGAGCCAGTTTTGTCACACTTGTGACAGTTTTTCCATTTAGAGTTAGAGGATTTTTATTTATTTATTATGTATTATAATTTAAATAAAAGATACTATCAAACTATACTATAAGACTTTTTGTAACCACTTTTTTTAAAATCTTACATAGAGTTTAAGAACCAATATAATAATAATGTATTATGTCTGTAATGACTTTGAACTGTGAAAGTCAACAGTGCATTGAAAACCATTTCCAAAGCCACATTAAAGCAGTGAGATGAAATGCTTTCTTACCTACTTGATCTTTAAAAATCTTTGAAATAACCACTGGCACGTTGTGCTCTGCACCTCCCTGAAAAGCAGGAGAGAAAGATGAGGATGTGCATTTCTGAGTATGGGTGGTAAAATTTGCTGCCAAAACAGCTTTCTCAAACAGCCATCTCTGCCACCCAAAGCCTTTCATTTCCACTGTAGTCTCAAAACTTATCTGCTTACTTTGATGCTCAAGCCCAGACCGCCGGTCGCTTGTCTTCGCAGTACAACAGTTCTGTGCTTTAGAAAGTGGGAGTTTCTTATTGGCAAAAGGATATTGTGAACATTGAAAGTATGCTGGAGTTATGTGGTATGAATTACAAAGCGAGCCTGGAGGCCACGGGTGCACTTACATTTACTTGGGATTCACTTCCACTCGTGCAAACCACATCCAGCTTCTGTATGGTTAATACCTCTTTGGTCAATTTCAGGCAGACGTCATAGGTATTGTTGGTCTCCTCATTGTACAGCAAAGCAATTCCAGATTTTGTCTGTTGGAATTGAGAAGAACATTGACATTTCTCCAAGCAGAGCAATTATGTAGACAATGAACATTTTAATCCTCTTTTCTCAACGTGCCATTTGTGCACCTCGTTCTACTGGTCTAGTTTTGGGTTGATTGGCTTTGCCTGACGTTGTGAAACCTTAGTGTAAAAATTTCATTCTTTCAGTTTAGTGTTTGCAGCTTACAAAACAAGAAATACACAAAAGTTCAGGCAATTGTGCCAGAAAGTCTAACTCTGAGGACAGAAATGACAACAGTCAGCTGGATCAAAGCAGCACAGACGTTACAGTTCACGCTTTTTCTATTTCTTTGTAGATGAAGAACCTTCAAACATCTGAAAACTGAATGCAGCGCAGCTCAAATTTAACGCTTTGCTCTTTCTGTTCAGTATCATTATCTGCAAATATCAACTGAAATCAAAGATGCTCCAATCTAAAATTATTCACCTTTTGATTAAGCGAAAGACTGTCAGACGATACAGCTTTCTGCTCAAATGATGAGATCGAAAAATGGCATAAAATTATGTTTAAATGTTTATATCCCTAAACATATAAACTCTGTTTAGGCCAAAATACTAAGAGCCATGACATTTAAAAAAAAAAAAATTGTTTCCACTTTCATTTAGTGTATGTTTACAACTAAATTATACCTATATAATTAACACTAACAATAGACAGGCGAGGATAACAACGTCATCAAAGCCTAAATAACAGAACGAGTATTTTTCAAACAAGCAGAGATTTTGACCCAATAATGGGTCAATAACTGGAATTTCAGTGTAAAATGTTTGCAGTAATAAACAGTTGGAAACATTTTGCCACTACAAGAAACTGTAAAATTAATTCGCTCATTGTCTGCGTTTCACAAAAGCCGAGTCTAACTCTGCACCAAACTTTCACCATTCATTAAAACTCGAGGAGTCGGTTGATTTCCATCAAATTTGTAAAAGGTCTAAACTGGTCAGGGCGCGAACGGAAAAGCTGAACGACAGGCAGGTGTTAACGTTTTAATGTAGAATCAACTGTCGCTTAACAAATTCAGAAATATTGAACAGATTGTTGCTATGAGGAAATTCAAAGTGTGCGAACACGCGGCCATGCAACAACTTCTGCATGTATACAAAGTACCATTTTTAAATGGAAACAACACTGTTACACTAGTTACATTCAAGGTAATCTAAATTCCCTTTTAATTGTCGCATGGTGAACTTTCCATGTCGGCCTGTTACAGGCACCTCTTACCTGATTTATTGAGCCAGTGATGCAAATTGTTACATTCCCCACATGGGTCAAGGGGAAAGTAACAGAATACTAGATGGAGATACTTGAGGCTCTTTGGGTCATTTGGAACTGATTTATAAACTACGACAAACTACAACTGGCTTCTGACAACACAACACAACACAAAAACCCCAACACAAACAAAACCCCATCACCTAACTAACTTTACACTTCTTTTAAAGTAAAGTTACAGTCCTATGCTTCAACTCCTCAACAAACCAGAGAGATGAGAGAGAGAGAGAAAATGGAAACTCTTCCCAACAGGTTTCCTGTCAATGTAACACAAAGAAAAAATTTAATTAACAAATGCAAAGAAGTAACATAAAAATCTTATGCTAAAAAACATGAACAGACTACCACTACCCTGCTCTGAGAGCCCCTGGTGCTTTGGCAACCAAAATGGGCAAAGGTCTTGAAGGCATGGATGCTGGAGGGCACCCACTGGCTTCAGGACTCAGACCTCAGCCAATGGCGTGAAAGGTGGAAACATCAGGAGCCACTAGGGGGGATCGTGAGCATCACGACTTTCATTTTTTGGAACCGTTTTTCAACCAGGACTAGATATTGAGAATACATCACCACCTGGGTTATCGGCTTCAAAATGTTTGCATTCCGAAAATATAGAAATAACATTTTATGACAGATGATTTCATATCAGTTTTGAACCAAAATCAAACGTAAAATAAAAACAAAGTCCACACACAGTAACTGAGATTAATGGAAGACGATGTTCCAGTGTGGTAACATGTTTGCATGCCGATGCCACAGTTCAGCTAAAAGCAATTTGGTGCCTATGCATTTAAACTAAAGCTAATAATAACTAAGCTTAGCTTCACACACTGAAGCTTCAACTGCATCTTGTAAACCCATAGCTCCGGCAGTCCATATCCAAGTCAGTTCTGAAAACTAGGGAATTGCTTTGGGCCCAACATAGTAAATGCTTGAATAAAGTAAAAATTACCTGCAGTGACTGTCATTACTTTTCAAATAAGTTTAGCTTCTCTACATCTTTCAGTGACACTGAGGCAATTCTTGGATACACTTTTAAATAAGTTTCACTAACAGGCTCAACACAAAATGAAGCTGAGTACAGGAAAGCTCTTAGTCTGAACACATTCTAAGTATATGGATGGGCGGCCAGTCGCAGTGCTTAGTGGAGAATTAACCCAGCATGTTTTTCATATTTGGAGAAATGGGAAAATCCAAGCAAATGCCCCAGAGAAGGGCCCGGAGCTCCACCAATCTATATGGTTTTGAAAATGGTACCACAGAGGGCTGAAATACATTGTTCCTGTAGGTCTACTCACAACAGTTAATAATCTGTGACGCAAGAGATCATACAGACAAACAATTGTGCCCCCTCTAAACCTCCTCCCCTCTCATATTGGTTGTTTGAAAAGGCAAAATTGATTGAGCGAGTTACATTATTTCAGCCAGTCACACTTCAGCCAAGAGAGTCAATAAGATTGATGGATGATCTGGCATATAAACAAATGAAAAAACAATGTTCTACATTTGATGGGAAAACAATTGCCTGTTAGCTGAAGTGACGTGACTGTGAAGTAAAGAGTTTATTACACACAGAAGACTAAATGCAGTAACGCATTAACCACTACGGTGAGTCTCCAATCAAAAACAAAGAATTTAAGGCTTCAGAAACTAGAAATGGGTTTCATTTATCGTGTCCAGCCTCTCTTTCATTTGACACTCCAGGAAACCAGAGGCTAAAACCTTTTTGTTTAAGTGGTAACAATTGGCTCCCACATCAATGATGATTACAAGCAGAGCACTGGGCAGAGGGCCTTTAAAATCAGCACCTTATCATTTTTATGTCCTTTTTGACTTCCATCCATTTAAAAAGTGAGAAAGACACAAATTTAATTCAAAATAGAAACAACTATTATGCCGTGCTGCTGGATTGTTTTGCTGGCGATGCTCACATTCCTGTAGAGCAGCAGGAGATTCACCTTTTCATAGATGATGCGCTCTTAAGTGATCAGAGTGGGTGAAAAAGGTCACAATCACTATGTGAGTGGGGTCAACCAATTCTCTGCCGAGAGACTCGAGAATGAAGGTCGAGCTCAGTTGCCACTAAGGAAGACAGAATATAAATTAAGGCTTTGTGGAAATATATAGCTACTGCAGCAGGAGAGCAGCGGCTACATTCAAAGGACACAAAAACAGTCTAAACATTTAAAGCCGAACGGAGCAGAAGAAGTCTGCGTTGCTGCTGAAATGACAAAGGAAACCAGTTTCACCTCTTGCTTCTTTCTACTTTGTCACCGCCCAGCCTCTCAGGCAGCTCTCTTTGTGCAGCCCTTATTGTTTCTTGTTGAATGACAGCACTGTAAAACTCTAAATAATAACACTGTATTATAAACTGACAGGAAAAATACATTTGGTCGTGTCAACTGCAAATCACACATGACATTCAAACATAAACAATTTCAACTCCATAAACTTAACATAATTGTCCTGAGGGCGTTGAGTCTAGTAGGAACAAAGACGTTTGATATAGTTTTTATTTTCATGCTGACATTACAGAAATGATGAAAATGAACGTGCGCTTTAATATAGCAAAGCACAAAATGTCAAATCAAAAGATTTACAAGTTTACGAAATGAAAATCCAAACTTAAAATGGGGCCACAGCCACTCTTCATCTAGAAAGATGTGTGCTGCTGAGCAAAGATGTCTAGATACACTACAGGAGAAAGTTAAAGGATCAACTTTATGCAAATACGATGCAAGCGATAGCCACACATAACCGATAACCACAAACAACACGGAGCCAGTGCATGTCACAGTTTCCACGACGATCAATTGCAGGCGGATGCCCCTCGCAGAGACGGCGGTACGTGAGATGTGCAAAAGGAACTCTCAGTGCAATCGCGAGAAATGTTGAGACATCCACACAGGTGCCGAAAAAATGAGTCGAGTTCACAAATTAGATACGTTTAGGTGAGTAACTCATAAAAGGCACGCATGCATGCCACTCAAATAAAGAAGACCGCAGCTGAGCTCGCTTCAGTGGAAAACAAGAACACACAGATTGTGAAGTTTCAAGCAGACGCCCAATGAATGCAAACTTGGCCTTTAGCCAGTGAAAATATAGTTAGTTTTTTTTCCTACCTTCTGGTGGTTTATTTTGTTTCTGAAACAAAGAAATCTCCTGTTTTTTAAGTCTGTCAGCTCTTCATCAAACTGTCTTTGAACATAACAGATTACATCAGACTGTGCCGTCGGTAAATGTCATATCAGCCGACAAGGATGAAATCTGCAGATGGGGATGTTCAGCTGATATATCAGTGCGTCGGTTTTAGCAAACAGAGCGCGGCATAGAGAGTGTAATTGTGTGGGAACTTCAGGGACAGTAAATAAAGGAGTTTAAAGCTGAACACATGCAGCTGTGTGTACAGGCTTCACAACACATTCATGTGGCAAATACCAATTTTCTTTTAGAAGTCTTTCTATGCACAACAGCTAATGCTTCTACTGTAGATACAGGACTGAAACACCTCAGGCTTCAGAGTTCAGGTATCACAGTCAAAAACAGCTGCCCAATCAATGTATGCTAATCACCATCTCAACATTGTGTTAATGCACAACTGCGCTTTCAGAAGTACTGAAATTGGATTTTTTTTTTTTTAAGTTAAAGCTACATTATCTTTTTTTTATCATTCCAACCTGTTTACCAATTTAAAATCATCATGAAGAAGGCACAGGTGATCTGCAGACGTGGTAAATGTATCATCTGACATCTTCAGCACTAGTAATTTACACTGTGCAGTATTCTTGCAGTGTACCATAGAAAGTTGAAATCCATTCTGACAGCTGACACAGCCTAGACCCACTGGTTTTATTTGCTCAGCAAGCGTTGACTGTTCAGAAAAAAAGGAGCAACAGTCCAGTTAATGCTAATGGCCACAAGATAAAACTAAGAGTCCTTTTACATTATGCTAACCGACACTTACTCATTGCTAATGTGTGTGCCCACTCTAGGTTAGGGATGAGTATCTGCCCCAAGTGGAGGAGTTCAAGAATCTCAGGCTCTTGTTTACAAGAGGAGAAACAGGGAGACTGACAGATCAGAGGAGCATCTGCAGTATGGTAACGGATGCTGTGCCAGTCTGTCATGTCCAAGAGAGCTGAGTATAAAAGCTAAACTGTTGATTTTTTTTTCCGGTTGAGATTGCAGATGCAAGCAGCAGAAATTAGCATTCTTCATAGGGTGGCTGATTTCTCCCATTAAAATAAGATGAGGCGAGAGCATCGCATAGGTGAAGTGTTTTGGAAAATAAGAAACTTAACTACACATTTTTTTAAAAAAAAAAGAAAAGAAAACAAGTTTAATTTCAGCTGTGCGTCCCAGTTTTTATACATGATGACGAAATGCTGCTGTAGTACGTGAAACAAATCTGTCAGGATGACTCTTTGAACTTTAATTATAAGAAATAAATATGCAAGATTACAAAAGCAGCTCTGGCATGTCATTGCAACAATGTTAATTCACAAAGAAACACTCTCTCACTCTGAAATCATTGTAAAAAATAATCATTTCTTTATCAGTTGGTGAAAAACAGAAGCCTTTCCAGCATTTAACCGTTTAACCATCACAACTATGTTAGTATAGTATGAATGGCCATGTGGGCGGTCTTTATCAGTAGGAAACGCCCTCTTTCACAGGTCTTGGTGTCTCTGCTTAGACGGCTGTACCTATGACCAGCTCTAGGTCCTCTGTAAAGCCCAAATATTTTCCGTCATTGAAGAGTGTCCAGTTTCTTAAATTATTCCACAGACATGGAGATATCCTGCAGACCTGATAAAGTCATGCCTTAAAATTACATCACTTTTAATGACAAGCAGGTGACGACAACTTCAATTGTGCTCTGATCACAGCGAAAACTTTCCTGAAACTAATTTTGGAAATGATTGGATTCAGAAAGGAAGCTAATCCCGAGTATGCTGCCACTGCTATGGAAAAGTCATCAAGCATTAAAGCGCAGACACAAACATACTGGTGAAAAGGACGCACAAAGGTTGGGCTGTCGTTACAAGTGGCATTTTCATATCCTCACCAAGTCCCGTTGCTGTAAATAGTAAAGATCTAGCAAATATGCTGGGTGATTGCTCTTAAGCCTCAGCGTGTAATGATCTGTGGTTTTATGTTAAAATAACTTGTGGGTATTGCTAAATGAGGTACTTAACTGGATTGACAGGAGCACAAAAACACAATCCATTACCTTTGGTTGACTTTTTAAGTCTAGTAGTGAATGTTGTGGATTCCTATGGTGAACATGGATTAACTGCATATTAAAGTATTTAGCGATGGGGACCTTTTTCCCTAGGATGTAGGTGAAAGTGTGGGAAATAGGAACTGTGTGGCTGTGTGTAGGCATTTGGGACCATGAAAGTGCAGCTCACACCATCACTATTTAGACCATTGTAATGCTCCAAACCACTGAATCTGAATTTTTAAAGTGTGTGTTATATGCAGATTGCAAAAGGTTTGCCTAAGCCCTGCCATAAAAACATAAAGGTGTCATGCTGTCCGTTATGGTTATTGTGGTACTGTTTTTCCACCTTATCTTAATTGTGTAGTTTGAAAATGATAGAGCGTAAAAAGAAAACAGCCCTGTGGGACACCTGTACACAAAACAATCTTGTAAGACACCACAAGCTCGTTGCATATTCTCTTTAGGCAGTCTGTCAGAAAGTCTTTAATCCACAGAAAGAAAACTACTTTCAACATTCATATCACACAGTCTTTGCAAAACCGCATTTCTTTGCAGTATATTCAAAGCTGAATTGAGTTAAAATCTTGTGACAGCATATCATATTCATCATGCTGACTGTGGTCAAATTGTGTCCTCTTTCCCCTTTGAAATAAAAACTGTGAGAGTGAAGCAGACATCTAATACAATCCAGTACAACAGCCCTGCAATGAAGCCTGTGCTTGTGAAGCAAAATAAGCAAGTTTCTTTTATTTCTTCCTTTTTGGTGTTTTACAGACATTGTTGGGGAGGCCTGGCAAAAAAAATTTCTATTTAAAAATCTGAAAGAAAGCAACTTGAGACTGTTCTTAAAGGCAACCTAGTGTTAACAATGTCGACAAATTAGAGTAAAAACACATATTGGAAGACGTTCACATTAAGCCTTCATTGGTTCAGTGAGCTGTTGATTTCAACACCTAACTCGCCTCTTTAGTGGATTATATCGAGGTCTAGTGACATTTTATTGAATCTGAATCCACTTAAAAATGAGAATCTGAGATACTTGTTTGTGGTTCTTTAAATAACAAAAAGGTTTGCAAGTTGTTTTTGTTTGTTTTTTTACATCAGCATGATGATTGTTCAGTATTTGAAAGGGTAATTAACTTATTCCTATTTTTGCAATCTTATGCAAAAAAACTGAATTTGACCAACTGACTTTGAAGTACAGTGAAACTGTGAGTTCAGGCAGGCGGCTTTCCTCACAGCTCTATCACAAACGCTGCATTCGTGTTACATTTACTTTGATTACCAGTTTGGTACATTTTACAACATCCAAGCTGTGATAATGACTGGGGGACTCTGAAAGCTTTGAAGCTGAACAAATATAAAATGAAATATTTTTTTTAACATTCGTGGCAAAACTCTTCACAAACACTACTCGAAGTAATTAGATTCCAGTGTAAGACAATGGCCAATCCCCATCCCCCAAATCGTTTCCCCCGTTATCTCATATAAGATCAGTTCAGGCTGACATTTTTCATAACGTTATTCAAGGTTATTTCTTAGCTCTGGACCAGTTCCAGCACTGTTGCCATTTGCTGATTTTTAATGATCAAGTGGTATTTTTAATTTACTTCTACAAAGTAAATTAAACATAACAGAGCTGGAAATGGTCCAGAAGTTACCTTGGAAGCAAGATTGGTCATATTTAAGTGAGGTATGCCTTTATACATGAGCTCATAAGTGTATTTCCTGACCCACTGGCCAGCAGTTGTTGTAGAATTGATCACTTGAGCCCCATTCAGCCCCAGTCAGGGTCTCAACCACCAGTTATGTGGAAAAATATGTATTTTGATTGGCTGGCCAATGATTGCTGGCAGTCACTATTGTTGAACCGGTCACAAAGACGTATGTAGTATTACATCTAAACCTGACTGTCTTTGCTTTGGTCGCTAGCAGGTTGTTACAGTTGTCAGTAGTTTATAAACCCCAACTTATCTGCAAACACTTGCAAACTACTCGCCAAACAGCTGTGAAACTGTCAAACGTACATCAAAAACCCATACACCAGCAACAGTTTGCCTTTTGCATTTAAATTGTCACAGCTTTTTTATTGCAGACAAAAATTCTCCACTTCTGGTGTGTGTCACGCTTTTTCCAAGTACTACAGATCGGAGAGTACGTGGCAAGTGTTTGCAAACAAGTCATTGTCTTCCATTTAAACTACAGGATACCACGCAAATCTGCTACAGTAACAACCAAAGCAATCACAAGGTGATTTACAAAGAGGCAATGCTTTGTCTCTGACGGTATTTTCCACCCTGGTGTATGTCAAACAATGGAATCATTTAGTTTCAATGATATTCCCTTCAAAAGCCCCTGTAGTCTGGATTGACTGATTCTAGACACTGGTGCTGATCAGCCTCACGCAGTTCTTTAAAAGCCAGTTTTGGTCTAATGGGCATCACTGAAAGTTAACAATAAAAATCAACCAAAAGGACAAATTAGATAAATTTACAGAAGAGTCATGTTGTATTTGATTTGTAAGGCCACCATATTCTCAGTAGTACTGAATGAATTAATAAAATTGGGAGAAAAATCAAAGGTAAACTTTTATAAAGTTGTCTGCGTAGAAATGAAGGAGGAAGGAGTTTGCCAGAGGGTGAACATGTATTATCGAT
Source organism: Hemichromis elongatus (assembly GCA_015108515.1). Lineage (NCBI taxonomy): Eukaryota > Metazoa > Chordata > Actinopteri > Cichliformes > Cichlidae > Hemichromis > Hemichromis elongatus. Next base: position 305 of record VUQR01034968.1, on the reverse strand, counting down.
TAGTTTAGATGGAGGTATCTTCACACACAGAAGATGAGATAAATCTGAGATCACAGCATTAGCCAGATACATTGCATAAGATCTCAGTTGTCTACACTTCATTTGAAGACAGTGGTATTAAAAATGAATGACATTTTCAAAGAACAGCTGAAATGTATTACTACATGGGGCCAAGAAATATATTTAGGTTCACTTTTAAAAAATCAACACACCCAACTAGCTTTTTAGAGATTTTACCCAACAGAGATCCTTAAGTTTTTTGTTGGTAGTTGTTTTTTTTCCCCTCGGGTAAAATGAGGCAAAGG
>VUQR01034966.1:98160-114163 GCA_015108515.1 Hemichromis elongatus | reverse complement strand
TTGCATGGGAGCATGGACTAACTCTGCATCCCAGTGTCACCCTAACCATGAACTGCTGCTTTCCAGTACCTGGTTCTGACTCTGTTTCATCATCCATGCCTGAAGGAATAAATATAACCTGCCCTCTCACTGTCTTCAGCTTAAAGATCTGCACATGAAGCACATTTTGATAAGTTTGGTTTGTGTATATAGCCAGCTCTTGCTTATCTGACAATTGTTTTTAATCTACTCGAATTCTGGAGCTGATCGTGTTGATGAGCGTGTAACCCCAGACATAGCTACAACTAATGAAACAGAGTAGTATCTAAAAACTCTAATAATCAGTATATATTTAAACAAGAACACCCCTTACAGACTCTATTCAGTTTCAGTTAATCTACTAGATATTTTAGTACCTGGGTTAGGTTTGTCTTCTCGGACTGAGAGTACATAAACACAGAAAGGGTGCAAGAGGGATGCTGGCCTCTTAGCAATGCTTAACTAAAAAGGAGGGTACATGGGCTCTGTGTGTAACTTGGAAACCCAAAGCAAATACTGGCCAGGTTGAAAAAGTATTTGAAATGGCCAGTCATGCAGATCAGGCCAGACCACCTGGGAAGCCCAAAACCTCTATTAAAATGCCCTGGGAGTATCTGGAAGAGTGAAGGAATTTGATTGGGAAAGTACCATAGTTCACTTTCAAAATAAACTGCGTTCTTTGTAGGTGTCATAGAATGTAGTCGTGTTAAATATTGTGGTCGTTGTTGTATTCACATAGACTTTGTGTCTGCGCTGTGTCCTTAACATGCCCCGTGCCTCAAGATCAATTATGAATAGAATAGAACAGAATAGCCCTTTATTCTCACTGTACATGTGCAATGAAGTTGTGGGTGCTCCACACCGACTCTGCAGGAAATATAAATAGCAAGAAATCATAAATAATTGACAAAACAAGATGAAGGCACACTAAATAAGGCACATCTTATGTGCTTTATAAAACAAAACTAGTTCTGTTACCAGTTCCCTCACCTGCCTGCGGTGGTGGCTTTCTTAAGGCAGCGTCATATAGTTTAAATAGTCCTTTCACTCTTTTTGGCAGTCACCACTTGTGACTCATTCTTGTTTTATTTTTAAATGAAACAATATGACCCGAGCACCTTGGGTGTCGAGCTTAGGCTTATTTTCTTTTCAAGAAGTTGCCTGTCTTGTTAATTGCATTTGGACACAAGCATTTGGGTTTCTTTTTTTCTTTTTTTTTTTAATTATTTGTAATTCAGAAACTATTCGTATTTACCAGAGACAACATTTACTTATGGCATATTGCAAATCAATTCCAAAAAATCCAAAAATCATCTCACAAAATGGCAAAACAGTTAGGTTAGGCTAGGTGATTAAAAGCGATTGATTATTCTGTTTACAACCCTCCCATTTTCATTCTGAGCTAATATTTGCTCCAGTGGCAGCTGTCATATCCAATAGGCCTCGGTGTTGAAAGTAGAATTTTTTGATGTGTCTGCAGAGAACGAATGAAGGCTATGGAACAACAGATTGCCAGCTTGACTGGTCTTGTTCAGCATGCACTTTTAAAGGGCCCAAACACTAGTGGCACCAAGGAGCCTCTAAGGTAAGCAATCACAGTAAAGGACAGAGTGGAGGCATCGGGTGAAATGGACTTTTCAAAACAAAAGCCTGGTGATTCAGTCAGTGGAGGAAGGATAAATTATCCCTTCTGTAATGGCCATATCAGACACTCAGGTAAAATAGTGTCTGCTAAAAAGGAAATGGGTTTGAATGTGAATCTGTTATTGAAGCCCTTTGCCCTCTAGATAAATGGCCACCATGGTTTATCTGGCTGCTTTTCAGCTCTTTCTCTTCTTTATTTATGTCGTTTGGAAATGTTTACTTGACACCTAGTCTAAAATGTTTGCTGTGAATTTGAATGTAGCCACTGTATGCTCTGATGATGACGCTTGTTAACATCATTAACATCATTTTAACCTTTCTGGTTTGTCAGTCTTCCCCATCATTCTTTATTTTAACTTTTTTGTCCTTACTAATATCAAGCTGTAAATCTAAAGTGCTGCAAAGTGCTGTTTATTTCTGTTATGCAAACTCTTGTCTGATAAATTTCTCTCTGACTGCAGCGAGAGACCCCCGAAGACATCATCTCCAGCCCACAGTGCTCATAGTTCAGGTTAGTATCTCTTCTATTATGTGGGATTTCTGTTTTTAGTTGATATAAATGCCATAATATCTTGTGCAGACAAGCCCACACATCAGCGTCAGTCAGCAGTCTGCAATGAACAGCACTGGAGGGAGGAAAAACAAAGTCAGGCTTCTTTGCTTGTCATCAGTTCATATTTCCTTGCACTCCTTTACCCAGTTCATCCAGTTTAATAGGAGTTAAGAGACGAGAGCCAGCGCAGCTAACACAAGCCCCTCAAAGCACTACTTAAAACAAGATGCTATTACTTCTCAAGCCTGCCAAGATGATTCAGCGATTTAATCTCTGCGCCGCTGCGTTCTGCGGCCAGACCTTAGCTTGATAAAAAGATCTGCAACCTCACCAGTGGCGAAGCAAAAACACAACTTATTTATGTGTCTTGAAAGCTAATCCCGTGTCTCAAGAAACATTTCATGGAGTGTGTAGTTTTCAGAGGGATTTACCTGTCATGCCGTGTTTGAGCAAATCTTCAAAACATCAGAAAAGTTACAGGGTCTTCTTTGATCTGGCCAGACTGCCTCTAACATGAAAAAACACAAGGATATTCATTTAATCCCTCACATGCTTCTTGATTGTCACCACCCAGCGTGTCCTTCTTTTGATGGACATTGACTCTCTGAGGCCCAAAATATACATTGTAACCAGTAGTTCAGGGCTGTTCACTCTGTGAATAGATTTCGGGGATTATAAAGACAAAAGTGTGTTCTTTCACTGTGCCGTGGTATATGGCAAAAGAATTTAGGGAGCACTCTTTAAGGCTACGTTCACACTGCATGTCTTAATGCTCATTTCCGATTTTTTTGATCAAATCCGATTTTTTTCTGTGTGGTTGTTCACACTACAAATAAAATGTGACAGCAAACGCGCTCTAGTGTGAACGTTCACGGCCCTCAAAGCGACCCACATGCGCAAAAGAAGACATCACACACAATGCGCAAAAGAAGACATCACACACAACGCGCTCTGTTTACGGAAGTGAAAATGGCGAACGCAGGCCGGTTACAATACGACCCTAAAAGTTTAGCTTGAATAGAATTGTCTCCCCGTGTGCTAATCAAGTCCAAAACTTCAGTTTCTGTCCATTGACTCGCTCCGTCTCCAGTTTCTGCCACCATGCTGTCTCGTTTGTCTTCTCCGGCGCTGATAATTGTCGTCTGTGTGACGTGTCAGTGACGTAAAAGACGGATTTAATGCGACATGACGGTTAAAACAGCAGTTGCTTTCTAAAACATCGGATATGTAACGGATTCAGTACCACATACGAAAGTGACCCAGATCGGATTTGAAAATATCAGATTTGTGCTGTTCACACTGTCATACCATGATCGGCTATGGGTCACATAGGGTCAAAAAAATCGGATTTGATGCGCTTTCGCCTGCAGTGTGAACGTAGACTAAGTTTCTCTTAACTAACGTTTCATTGTTTTCTTTGTTTTGTTTTTGAGTTTAAGAAATTGGCTACTCTTAATTAACTCTTAATTTGTACTTGCCCTTTCTGGTATCCATTCTTGCGGATGGTTTTGACATTTTTCTCAAATATACCGTGACATACATTCATTTCATAATTCTGCAGACCTTGAAACTGTTCTCTACCAGAAAATTGGCCCTACTTCATTTATATAGTATTTTTTATATACTATATGTTTCTCATTTGCCCCTTGGGGATAAATAAAGTAATTCTGATTCTATATAGTGAACTAAGATTCCAGGTTAGTTGACACACATTTTTGAAAAGATATTTTACTGTAAAACTGTAAAACATGCAGTGTTAATTTAGCTACACAGGACAAAATTTTTTAAGCTTAGCTGATCTCACTGTCATCCCACTTCAGCTGACACCTCTGCTAATATACTTATGACTAGTTTCAGGTTTATTTAAAAAGGACAGTGTACAATAATTAAGATGAGCACTTAGATCCTGTAACTGCAGTCCCTGATGGCATTCATATATGTTAAAACAAAAAATGGAAGCATATCTCTGTATAGATTAGAGCTAGAAGATTAGGTAATTTCAGCTCTTTATTTCCCCAAGCGGTCACCAGAGCAGATGAATATGCCCTCCCATTTATCCAGGCTTGTTATCGGTACTAGCTTGTGAAACCCAGAGGCTAGATTTGTGTTTTCTCCCAGGCTCGATCTTTTAAGTCTTTTGTAAGACAAATGTGTTCACAACTAAACAACAAGGCCCCTAGATAAGAACCAGGAGAACATAAATACTAAAACAAACACCCCAGCTATATAACCTAGTAAACAAAACTTAAAAACCAAGTAACCTAATCAAGTGGGATGCGGTATTAAAATTGCTTTAGCCCACCTACAGTTGGCGCTCATTGCAAGCTGCTTTGCAACCCACTCAAGCTCCTGCTTTACATGCTGTGTGTGACAAAACCTGTGTCGTCTGTTGTGACTGAACGTATAATTCTTAGGGTCATTACATTGCTCTTACGTTCTATTTAGGGACTTCCACCATGCATAGAAGTTACTTTGGTTTCCATGGTTTCAACCTATTCTTCATCTTTAGCAGAGACTGAAATGATTAGTTGACAGCAATTTCCAGCTGCGGCTAATAAGAGTGGTACATATGAAGTAGAAACGATGCCACAAAAAGTAGAAGAAATCTTTGCTGAACATTTGGGACATTAAGTCAGAAAAGTGTGGTTACAGACAGTCGAGTGAGTGCTTGAAGAAGAAAAAACTTTTCTATACTTTAAAGCCTCCCTAATATTGTTTACTAGAATTTCTATATTTCATAGGAGTTATTATGAGCTTTGATATTTCAAATGTTTTAGCATGTACAGATGGGATGTAATTTTCAGAAAACAAACTTAAACTGTTCTGTGTGGGGGGGGTTTTCTCTGGGTCCAGGTGGTTCTCCAGTCTTGTCTCCCAAGAACAGTGCAAGCCCATCAGACAAGGGCTCAGTTCCACTCAAAGTAAACCTCCTGCAGTTCAGGAAGAATGTTTCTGACCTCAGGATGCAACTGCATCAGATGAGGCAGCTGCAGGCAAGACTTTGTCCTCATTTCAATTAAATTAAACTGTTGCGTTTGTCCACATTTCCAGCTGTGTATATGCATGTGATTAAGTGTGATACCCAAATGCCATATATCTTGGTTTACTAGTCCAGGTCCTCTAATAAATCTCATTCTGCTATGTACATCACCTCAGCTCCAGAATCAGGAGGCATTACGCGTGCAGCTGAAGCGGGCAGAGCAGGAAATCAGTATTAAACTTGCAGAGGCAATGCGGCGTATGGAAGACCCTGTTCAGCGACAGAGAGCTGTGGTAGAAGAGGACAGGCACAAGTACTTGGGTCTGGAGGAGCGTGTCCTCACACAGCTCAGGTAAGACTGCTTACCCAACACAACAGATGCTGTTTTGTTTTTATTGTGTCTAAAACTGATAGACATGTTTGTTTGCATTCATTTTTGAATCTCATATTAAAAACGTTTTTCAAAAGTCTGACAGTCGACTTAGCGCACATATCTGCAACTGCATTTGCTGTGCCTTCATTTATAGGAAGCCCCCAAAAAGCTTAACTGTTATCAGCTCACCTGAGACACTCAATCCTAAACGCTTTGACAAGCCAACACCCTCTAAATTACAGCCCACAGGTTTATGCAGGCAAGCTACGCCTGCCTCTCAGAGACAGCGGTCTAAAACAATGGACTCAACTGTGGAGTAATTACTCACCGCCCTGCTCTTATTTGAATTCATTCGCCTCGTCTTGCCAACGGGGAGCAGTAATTGAATCCTTTTTATTTGGATGTTTACAGGCAAGGTCAAACAGTGTTGTCTTGCTAGACAGCGGTGAACATATGCTCCAATAAACACAATCATAGCAGGTCTTGGATTCTGGGAAATGAACAGGAGGAAGTCGGGGCACTGAAGCTGTGTTAAGCCCTTTGTTACACTTGGTATGCAGCCATTTGTGAGTCAGCAAAACACGGCTCCTGGCCCCTTAAATAAGGCATGGCAATTAGAGCTGCTTGGCTTTAGAACCATTTGGAGAGCGTGGTGTGAAAACTGCTGCCCTCTTGAGAGAATTCAATCCATCAGACCATATTTTGTAACCTTTTTTTTTTAAAACTCACCCCTTAAAATATGGAAACTCATACCATAAAAACACAGGAAAAACTTAATGGAGTCACAGAAAAAAAAGAAAAAAAAAACATATTAAATCTGACGGTGGTCATTTTCAGTGGATGAAAGCTTGCACAGAGCAAAAATAGAGTTGTTTTTTTAATCTGAACAACTGCAGTATTTGAAGCTATTTTCGCCTTAAGTGGAATTCTTGGTGTCCCATACTGCCCGCTTCAGTTCACGAGAAAGAAATATGAAAAAAAGTAAGAAAAGTGCTGAATTCCTAATGCAAATGCAACACAAGGGTCTTTAAAGGCTGCTTCTTATACATTATTGAGCAAATAGCATTCTTTTTCTGCCGGAGGCTTCATAAAAAAGGAAAAATATCCATCATTCTCATTACCAAAAGGCCTTTGCATACAAGGGCATTTAACACGCTGTCTTTTTGTTGCCTTTCCCAATCCCTTCAGGGGACTCCTATAAAAGAGTGTTTCTCAAGGGTACCTGGCCACAATGAAATGTGATTTTAGTTGCTTCTCATGCAATCCAACACTGCACACAATGTTATCATACAGCACATTTCCCTTTGGAAAAGCCAGCTTTCTCTAGCACCGGGATGGCTCTGAGGCAGCATGATATGATTTCTATGTGAGGAAGTGCTTTCTCACAAATAAGCCCTTATTCAGTGTGTAAATATCTGGGGTTTGGGATAAGACCAAATCCATCTAGACTAAGCAACCTACTGTAGACAGGAAAGAGGACTGCACAGTTAAGATGTTTATTCACAGCTTAATGTGTGAATTTTGCATATCATATACACTATTGCTTTTTATGCATCAAACCCAGAGACTTTTCTTACCTTTCCGCACTTTTGGCCTATGATCTCTAAGAAACGTGATTGTATCCTGCCCCCTGGTGTTTATACAGTGCAAATAATCATAACAAGACGCTATTTATGATGGGTTTTTTTTGTTTGTTTGTTTGTTGGTTTTGTTTTTTAAAGTATACACTCACCAGATACCAATTTTGGTCCATAAGGGCATGATAGCGTCACACAGTTCCTGCACATTTGTCAGGTGCAGATCTATGTTGAGAATCTCCCATGTTCAGGAAACCAGCTGATTTGAGCTTTGTGACATGGTGTGTTATCCTGCTGGAAGCAGTCGTCGCATGATGGGTACACTGTGGTCATAAAGGGATAGACATGGTCAGCAACAATAGTCAGGTAGCCTGTGGCGTTTCAGAGGTGCTCAATTTGCAGTAAGGTGCTTATACTAAAGTTTGTCACAAAAAATATCTTCCATGCCATTACACCACCCGAACCACTGATACAAAGCAGAATAGATCCATGTGTCCATGTTGTTTATGCCCTAATATCTGAATGTCTAACAGAAACTGAGACTCATCAGACCAGGGATTGTTTGTTTTTTTTAGTGTTCTACTCTCTTAATTTTGGTGAGGCTGTGCCAATTGTAGCATAATTTTGCTGTTCTTAGCTGACAGGAGGCATCTAGATATACTATTCTACATGTCTTGGTCATAATGAGGAGTCATTTGAGTTATTCTTGCCTTCCTATCAGTTCAAAGCAGATTGGCCATTCTCCTTTGACCTCTGGCAGCAAAAAAGCATTTTTGCCCAGAGAATTGCCACTTCCTGGGTATTTTTTCTTTTTAAGACTATTCTCTGTAAACTGTGATGGCTGTGTGGGGAAAATCTCAATAGATCGTCAGTTTCTGAAATATTCAACCCAGCCTGTGTGGTACTAACAACCACGCCACATTCAGATTAATTTACATCACCTATCTTCCTCGTCCCAGTGCTCGGTTTGAACTGCAGCATCTCATCGTGACCATGTCTACATGCCTAAATGCCTAAATGCACTGAGTTGCTGAAATGTGAACGAGTGTACCTATCAACATGGCCAGTCAGTGAATTTGCCAGGCAGTTTTTTTGTTTTTTTTAAACGTCACTCAACTCTACATTACTTTCTGGGTTTTTTTGTTTTTTTGCAGCGACCTGGAGCAGTATGTAGGTTCTCTGCAGAATGACTCAGCCACAACACACAGAGCGGTGACCCTTAAAGATGTGGAAGAGGGAGCGGTAACCCTGAGGAAGGTGGGAGAATCTCTGGCAGGGCTCAAAGGTATGGTGGCTGCCTTCACGTCACATTAATGTTCCTTACTCCGGTGTACTTGCATAATCATCCAGCTTTGCGCAGTAAAAATGCATGCCAAATACAAGCGATGCAGTTCCTGTAGCTACATTTTTAGTAGGGTAATATTTTCCATTATTACTGTTTTTTGTGTTCAAAGACAAAAGAATAATCAACACATGCTTGTTTACTCTTACATTGTATTCATCATGCAAGAGTGAAATCCCCAGATTGGCAATGCCGATAACCGCTAAACTTCCTAATTTAGTATAACAAGGTTTCAAACACTGATGCACACTATTTGTCATAGATCCATATTGGTCTTTCAGCTAACATGTGTTATTTAGACATTGTACATTTCTCAATTAAAAAAGGATAATGAGCAGAAATATTCTAAAACAGGAGCATTTTACAACATCATTGCCTGTTTTTTTCCCCTCTGTGTTTAAATTCCCTCAGGAGAGTTCCCAGCCCTTCAAGCCAAAATGCGGGCTGTGCTCCGGGTGGAAGTGGAAGCTGTCAAGTTTTTGAAAGAAGAGCCCCACAAATTGGACAGTATGCTGAAAAGGGTGAAGAGCTTGACCGACACACTCAGCAGCCTGAGAAGGTAGGGGGAAAATGGAGAATGAAAAGATAAAGCAGGGAAAAAGGAGAAGATGTGTTGGAGTATGAGAGCTGAGTGCGAGAGAGGGAATTGAAGATGAAAACAAAAAGCACTTTGCGGGGCTCCTCGCTGGGGTCTATGATGTGGGAGATTGTACCATTTGATTATAGTGGCAAGCCAGCCTTCATCCCATCAAAGAGGTCATTCTGTGCGGACAGAAGGGTTTGGCGTCCAGCTCGATTTACTTCCATCACCTTCACTCAACCGATAAGTGAATTAATTTGGTGGGCAATGCACTGCCTCATTTCCATTTTAATACAGATGCCAAACTGGCTCTTGACTTTTCCAAAAATATGCCCTGTTGCTAAACCCACCTGTTGCATTATAGATTTTGTGGTGGTTTATCCCTCGTGTCAGTAAATATGCAGTATCATTTTCCTATTTTACTGCAAGGTTTGATGTACCATAATTTGAATAACTCGTGAATACAGATTTCTTTTGCCAGTGTTTCTGTATGATTTGTATCTCTTATTGTTTCCTTTCTCTCTGCAGATGTGCTACTGAGTTTCCTCAGAAAGGGCCTGAGCTTTCTAGTAATGCCTCAGTGGACAACAGCCCCGCAGTAGCAGTAGACACCCCTGCAGATGTTACTCCAGCACCAGGCCAGCCTGGCTCAACCTCAGCCCCACTAGAGCCCCAGAGCTCCACCATCAAATCCGAGGTGATGCCTTCCTCCCCGGTGGTCATCCATCATGTCCAGAGCTCCCCGGTCCTCATTCAGCAGTCCCAGCAGTCTGCGGCTTTGACATCTCAACCTAGTCCCCCACCCACACCTAGCCCCACTCATATCTCCAGTCCCAACCTTAGCAAGACTCAAGACCGTGAGTCTCCCAAAGCAGTAGCCACGGATCCACCGAGTCCCGGCCGCTACAAAAAGACTCACGGGAACAGTAATGGAACAGCCAGCCAGGATCTCGTGATAGAAGAGCTTCAGAGCAGTAAGGACAAGAACAAAAGCAGAGCAGTTTCCATAAAGGTATGTTTACTCACCTTGTAATTTTTATTAGCATGTATGCTGCTGATAATCGCCGGGGTAATAATCAGGTTTTTTATATTTATATTTTTCATTTAGAAATAATAGTCACTCATTTAGTTTGAGATTCTGACAAACCGAAACTTTCTCTGACTCTTTGGTATGTTTTTTTTTTTGTCTGCAATGTCCAGGCGGCAGAGAAAGAGTGGGAAGAGAGGAGGCAGAATATGGGTCATTATGATGGAAAAGAGTTTGAGAAGATCCTACAAGAGGCTCAGGCAAACATGATGAAGGGAATTCCAAGTCTAGAGTTGGAAGAGAACACAACACTGCCTGCTGCTGGTATTGTAGAAGAAGACATTCACAACCCTGTTGAGTTGCCATCAGGTAAAAATCACACACAAATGTAACTTCCCAACTTTTTTTGCTTTATCTACATACCTTAATGAGGTTTCCCATGTAATTCTATTGATCTGTATGGCAGAAGAGCCCCAGTCAGGCCCTCAATCAGACAAACCATCAAAGAAGGGGTCTGAGAAATTTCCTAAGCCTCCAGTGGAGAAATCTGCCAAGCCAGCACTGGAGAAACTCTCCAAAACTGCCATCAAGCCAACAGCCAGTGAAAGTTTGACAAAACAGGGGTCTGAAAAGCCGAATAAGTCCCCACCACCGCCTCCACCAAGGAAAACCTACCCCAGCTCCAGCTCAGGCATGACCACTACACGCTCTGGTGAGGTGGTCTACACCAACAGGAAGGAGTCTGTCTCGACTCAGGTTGGTGCTTTAAGAGGTTGGAGAGAGTAAAGAAAACCATTCTTGTGCGTACGCGCTAAGCATAGAGCCAAGCGGGATTTAGTTAAGCCACTGCATTAAGACTGGAAGAAAAGGGGAAAGAGCTATTTAGGCTTTCTTCAAAGTGTAAAGGTTGCCATTTTCAGGAAAGATACTGTTTAACTTTGCCTTTAACTCTGTCTTTACGCTCAGCTGACATTTCCACAAACTTTGCCGCTTGTTAAAGATTAAAGAATAATTTCCCTGACATTATTTCTCACAGGAGGGCGAAGAGGAGGCTCCACCTCCCTCTCCCCAACCCAAGCCCACCAAGGTTGCACCGGAGACCAAGCCGAAGCCAGCCACTCCTCCCCTGGTTACGAGAGAAGAAGAGGATGAAGGGGACAAGATCATGGCAGAGCTCCAGGTTAGATCCGTATGCAACACGTGCACTCACACACTCCTTTCAAACATGTGCAAATACAATCAACTTAACCAACCAATGGAAATTAGGATGCTGGATTTGATTGATTTTTGCATTGTGGGAGTGGGTTGCTTATCATGTCTTCCTGTGGTGGGTGACTTCCCTGGAAGTGGCAAAGGATGGGTGCTGACAGCTGCCAAAGAAATAACTTTCATTGAACTTTACTGCATTTTTTTTTTTAAATTGTGGGGTTTTATAGCTGTGCAGTTGTGAAGATACTCCTCAAAACCCTTGTCCCGTTGTTCCCCTCACCTTTCTTCACTCTTCAGGTTTTCCAGAAGTGCACAGTTAAGGATGTAGGGGTGAAAAATTTGGTAGAGCCCACCGCTCGAATTGAACCACAAATCAGAGAGCTAAGACCGGGGGCTTTATTACCCCTCAAAGAGAAAAAGGTAAAATATATGTCACGATGCAGCTGCCCAGCTAACTGCCTGCCTTTGCCAACTGTATGAACCAATCAATGGCTGTGTCTTAACACTCCTCTGCTTTTGCTTTTGCTCGAGAGAAACCTGTAGCAGCTGCCTCCACAAACCTTCCTTTCCTTGCTGCTTCAGTTTTCCTCCCTCTTTTGATTCTGCTGGATATCAGAGCTTTAATATTTTTTTTTCAGGATTAAGTCTGCATAAAATCGAGCTTCTGAAAAGATGCTGTGTCTTCTGTATGCCTGGTCTAGACTATGATGTGTTTCAGAACTATCGCTTGTCTTTTCATCCAAATCAATAAAAACCTCAGCACTGTACCTTACAGGCAATTACATCGTCTCGTGTCTTTCTTTAATGACATTTGACAATTGCTTGACATGCCCTAGATTTTTGACAATTGAAAGAACATCAGTAAAATGCACTTTGTAGACACAATCTATTTTTGCAGACTTGGTTCACTAGAGGTCAGTTTGACCACTTTGCATGCTCCTTGTCCTCTCCCTATACTTTTCTGAGGAATGACTTTTCCGTTTCTCTTTGCACAACTTCACCTCAGTTCGCTTTTCCCAGCTTTACACCTCCCTAACCAACCATTTGATACACACGGTGAATATTACTTTGTTAGTCAAAGTGACAAAGCAAATACGACTAGGTTTGCGAAGCGCAACAACTTTTATTAGCTTTAAAAAGATGAACTGGAAGTGTCCGCTCTCTGAGAGAAACAAATGCGAGGTATGCTATTTGGTTAAGCTTATAATCACAGTAAATACTACATTAAAGTTTACTGTTTTACTAAAATTGTAACTCAAATGATTTCATTGAAATAAAAAAGAGACAAGTTAAGAACATAGGCTCTGTTTAAAGATGTACATAGCCACTGTGATGTCCCCCATTAGATTATAGGGGTCCTTTTAAACCGCCATTTGAGCACTTTGTTTTTTATTTGTTGTTTGTTTGCTTGCTTGTTTTTTTTTTTTACTACAAAGCACCATAAGTAAAGGGTGATTTTTAATTGATGTGACACCCAAAACAAAAAAAAAAGTCGATAAAAACTTGTCAATTACAGGATAGCCGTAGCCTAAAACACAATTTACAAAATAAACTGCATGCGCCATTAAAGAAAACTCAAAAGTTCCAAATGAGACTAAGCTCGTCAGTAAAGTGTTTACTTAGGTCATAAATTAACTAACAAATAAGATAAATATGTCAGAAATTTTATCGGAGAGGCACAATTTAGCCCCCTGCTGGTCATTAGAAAGAATGCAGGTTTTCCACTTTGTAGATGCTGAGTATACAGCTGTCTTACAATATAATATATTAATAGAAAAAAATAAATATGGAATAAAAAAAATGAGTTTTATTTATATTATGTTATTTTATACATTTAAACACACAGATATTAGATGAAGGTGATAGAAGACGATAATATTTCTAGAAACATAAAAAATATAACATGAAGTTGAATCTATTTAGGCTGTTTGAAAGTTTGTACCAAGTGCGTTTTTATATTGTAACAGTATACAAAGCAGTTGTTAAAGGTAATTGACCAATCTTATAGTTTGACCCTGTAGATGGTTCTGCAACCAAATATGATTTTACAGTTAATCCAGCACAGCCTGGCACGCCAGTTACACTGTAATATTATTCCCCCACACACTGTCCTAGCAGAGCTCAGAGCCCAGTCGAGAGGATAAAGATCCAGACACGGATGAAAACGGGAATACAACTGTTCGACAGAGCCAAGGGGTATGTATGACTTGTAACTACGTCTATTATAATCACGTATATTTAACTTATACTGTAGCGTTATGAAACATTGATTCATTTTTAAATTTCCCACTCACAGGTCATATATTATGTGACGGGCCAGATTCCCAAAGATCATCCACCCCCATCGCAATTGGAAGACACCAGCGACCATCACAGAGAGCCCCCACAATCTCCGACACAGGTGTCAAATGTCAATGTTAATGACATTTCTCCAAGCCAGCAGCAGCAACAACAGCCACAGCAGCAGCAGCCACCCCTTTCTCCAACACCCAAATCACCCCCACCTATATCACCTAAACCTGTGGGACTTAATGCATTTAAACTGCCAAAGAAGCATGTTAAACGCTCTGAATCCTTGAAGACCAGTACAGAAATGCAGAAGGGAAAAATCCTTAAAGTACATACTGAAAAGAAAAGTAAGATCATCCAGGAGCCTGTTTCATCTAGTAAGAATATAGTAACTGACACAGTGGCGACCACAAAAACAGGTGCTTTTAAAGCAGCACCTAAACGGTACGGTGCTCCATCCAAAAAGACTTCTGATGAGGACAGCTGTCCACCCAAAAACACTATTGATGATCTTGATGGGGGTGCTAGTCTCAGTCCTGACTTGCCTGGAGAGGAGGCACCTCCGCCTCCAGACAACATTGCATTTATGATCACCAACACCAAGGTTCAGCCCCTGTCTTGTGGAGAGTACCAAGAACTGGTCAATGCCAAAAAAGGAAGTGTGCAGACTGTTACTGTAGGCAATGCAGCAAATCGAGGAAACACCACAGTTGATCCTTCAGTGCCGCGGGATAATGGCTTCAACAAGAAGCCTGTCATCATCATCTTTGATGAGCCGATGGATATCCGTTCAGCTTACAAGCGCCTTTCCACCATCTTTGAATGTGAGGAGGAACTGGAGAGGATGCTTGCAGAAGAGCGCATTGAGGAGGAGAGTGAGGAATCCGACACAGAGAGAAGTAGTGGGCTGTCGGTAGGCGCGGAAGGGCCTGAGATGGTGGGTGGGAAAAAGGTCGGCAGTTCACAGGGAGCTACAGACCATGCCAACCTATCATCCTCATCATCTTCTTCAATATCTGAACTAACAGACAACGGAGTAAACTTAGATTCAAATGGAGACTCCAAGGATGGGAAGAAGAAATTCAAGTTCAAGTTCCCTAAGAAACAGCTGGCAGCACTGACTCAGGCCATTCGCACAGGCACCAAGTCAGGCAAGAAGACCCTTCAGGTGGTTGTGTATGAAGATGAAGAAGAATCCGATGGTACAGTCAGGCAGCACAAAGAAGCGAAGAGATTTGAGATTACACGCTCAAAATCCTTCGCAGATACTCCCAAGGGAACAGACACTGCCCCGCTGAAAAAGCAGAACTCCGACGCTCTCGGCAGGACAGATGAGATTCGGAAGAACACCTACAAGACGCTAGACAGCCTGGAGCAGACCATCAAGCAGCTAGAGACCACTATTAGTGAGATGGGACCACGCTCCCCTGAGGAGTCAGTTAACACTGAGGAAGCAAATGCAGGGAATGGGAAAAGCTCGGTCGGAGTAGGGCTGAAGAGGTCATCCTCTCTGCCTACCTCCAAAGGGTCTGGCCCTAAGGTACCTAGCAAAAATTTACTGCAGAAGAAGCCTAAACCTCAGCTCCTTCCACGCCCTGTAATCAACCCTTCTACCACCACCACCACCACTACCAACACCAACACTGTCCCCAGTGTCCCCAGCACCGTACAACAGGTCTCTCTTTAGCTCTTGTTGTTCCCGGAGGCTTTGGGTTTCTTCTCTTTCAGTTTTCTATCTTACCTCCACTCCTACCTTAACCACTGAAATTACAAAAATCATTAATCCCCTCCCCCCCACAGGTGCTTGGAAATGGAAATGACTCCCCTCTTCAGTCCAAAATCATGGTGACATGATTGGGTGTGGCATTTTGTTTGGTTCCTGGCTACCATCTTTCTTCTGCAGTTTATTGCTAAAACTCAGAGGTTTTCAGCAAGTGGCACACTCATCATCAGAGACACTGTCATGATGATCAAGCTCTATTTATCCTTGTTCTTGACTGCATGTCCTGTGTATAATGGCTTTATGGTCCCACTGGGTGCATGATCTTTCACTGGCGTTGATTGTTGACGTATTGAATGAACGGGTTTTTGTTTTTTTTTCTTAAACCTGTTAGTGCCTTGATTTTTCATACTCCCTATTTGGTGTGTTTTTTTCTATCCTTTTTTTATTTCTTGTTTTGTTTTTCATTTGGATCCCCCTGCAGAACACCAGTGTCGCTTCCCCTACTAGTCGGATGCCCGTCCCTTTGTCCGCGAAGTCCAGGCAGTCACCCGGTACAACTGACAAAGCAGGAAAACAGCAAAAACTGCAGGACGCTCAGAGGCAGTTCCGACAGGTAGTTTTACTGTAGGGTCTTGACAGAGACTACAGGGAACAAATATAGGGAATCGAAAGCATGTGGCATATGAGG
>VUQR01034966.1:73645-98140 GCA_015108515.1 Hemichromis elongatus | reverse complement strand
GGGGGTGGGAAGACTTCCAAAGCTGTGAGGTTTCAAGTGTTGTGAAAAAAATAAAGTCACGATAGTGGCGACTGTGGATCTGTTCATGTTTCTCTCGAGTCTGCTCTGACACGAAGGCATGTTTGACTCTTGACTGTTATCCCCATAACATCACTGTACTGTATGCTTCTGCATGTCCACACTGCTCATGGTTTTCACTGTGTTGGTGGCTTAAAAAAAAAAAAAAGAGGAAAAAAGGCGGAGACAAATGGAATCCTATCCTGTCATCATCTGAGTTGTCATCACATCACCAATTCCCATCACAGCTGAGTTCCTAAACAGTGTTGCCAAGCCCTAAGACGCTTATGGCCTTGTTCAATACAAACTTACCTGACTTTTTAAAAAAAAAATTTTTGGCTATGCTCCTCCCTTCTCACAATGCACCTCTGCTCAAACCCAACATCACTGCACAGCTTACTTAACCCCAAGGTGATACATTCTCTTACCGTCAAGACCTCGGCATAACCCACCCACCTTGCATCGTCACTTTCACTGGAACACTGGCCCACATTTTCCCCTATCTGCTATCACTCTTTAAACACCTAACCCTATTACCTAATTCTCTCCGGACCTCTTACGTGTATCTATTCTTTGAAATTTCTCCAACAGCTCCTCCCAAGGCCTAACAATCCCTCTAACAAACAGCCACTCTGTAGAGAGGCCCATCCTGTCTGCCATTGCACTGTCTAACCTTTGCCGTGTTCTGTTTCTTGATAACATGTCTGTCAGTTCAGTGTCTCACCTTTTATGCAACCCAGTAAAAAAACAAAACAAAGAAAAAGCTTCTGTATCTGGGTTGTTTTGTTGTTGTTTTTTTGTTTTATTTTTTGGTGTCTTTTAGTTCTGTCCTAGTTATATTAATGCTTGTGTAGTCATAGTGTCTGTCCATGTAAATAACTTGTAGTTTTGTTTAACATTGTCTTGCCTTTTTTATATGTATTATTTTACCAGTTTTCTTTTTTTGACAACAAGTATCTGTTTTGGCATCTCTGTTTGCAGGCTAACGGAAGTGCTAAAAGAGTGGGAGGGGATCATAAAACGACTTCCCCTACTATACCCATCTCTAAAATCCCTGCTTTTTATCCTAGCTCTACTAAAGGCAGCTCCCAGTCCGCACAAAACTCAGATGCTACTAATCCCATTAACCCTTCTTCCTCTTCCTCCTCTGTGACAAAGTCTTCCATTCTGTCCTCTCACCCACCTCGTTCCAGCTCCCTACCTTCCACCCATATCCCCTCCCTGTCTAACGGATCCCTCAAACTTCCCACACCCTCACAGCACACAGGTAAAGCTCTCTCGTTTTCCTCGCAGAATGGTCGAGTCCACTCCTCCTCTTCCTCTTCATTCTCCTCCTCCTCATCCTCTTCCCCCTCCCCTCTGTCGCCCACACCTTTGGGCCCAGGTGGAAAGAGCATCCGCACCATACACACCCCCAGCTTCACCAGCTACAGGTCCCACAACGGCAGCAGCGGCAAATCCTCCATTCCAACAGCCACAGCAGCTAAGGACACTACTTAGCCTCATTATCACCCCTCTGGCTTTTACAGCATAGCAGGTAGACCTGATCATATTTTATATTGTTTTTGGATTGTTGTTCATTTTCTTTTTATTAAAGTTTTTTTTTGTTTTGTTTTGTTTTGCAAAAGTATTAAGTGATGCACTCAAATCATGTTTTTCCTTTGACACTGGCATTCACACACTGCTACTTTTATCTTCATTTTCACATTTTGGATCACGCTTACTTGGATATCTCCTGAAGACGTTTCAGATGACAGAATATTTTGTAATGTAACTATAAACGATTTAGTGTTGCCACTTTGTAGCTGAAGTGAAAGGCTTTCATGGTGTTCAAAAATGTATTTTCTTGCTGTAGCTATGAGTAGGGAATAGAGTTGATGTACAATCAGAAAATATCATGTAAAAAAAAAAAAAAGAATTGTGTTATATTTTTTTGAAACAAGAGATTGAATAACCGTAGTATATTTAATCTTCTATATTTCCTATGTTGCCGGACATTCGACGCTGCCCTTGTAAATGCCTTTTTCTGAATGTATACACGATGTATACAGACAGTTTAAACTCATTAGTAACTTTAGTTTTTTAAGAGTATTTTCTCATGTTTCCACCCATTTGAACTGCCGGTTTATTTTACAGATTTACAACAGGTATACTGAATAATAAAAGTTTTCATTTTATTGTGCCTATTTGCCAAAGTTGTTGTATAATGACTCACTTCAAGCCTAACCCAGTCATGATCTTTTTAGGGGAATTTACATGCGATCTGTGTGGACGGCTGAAGTCTTGACCTCGGTGTTTGCACTGCTGGTCTCGGTTTGTTAAGTTAACATGTATTGTTGTTTAAATGTACTTAAATCAAAGTGATGAACCTGTTCTACCACGTGTACATAAAAGCTTCTACTAAGAAAAAAAGTAGTTTTGTTAACATACCAAAGTTTATTTGTATGCATGCCTTTCGATTACTTTAGGAGAGTGGTGTAAAAGACGACGTTTGCACAGATAGATTTTGTAAATATTTGATTTTCTCTCATTTTTTTTTTTTTGTAAAGCTTTAAATCATGCTATAAAGAAACTATGTAATAAAGACAAAAGTGTGTTGGAGTAGCAAAGAATAAAGACTTGCATGCTTGTAGTGCATTAGGTTTCTGTGGCTTTTTTATATCTTTATGGTTTCCTATTTAATCGTGTGCATCTGCTTCACACATGGTGTTTGTGTGTAAATACAAAACTAGATACGGAAAACACATGACTTCTCACTTCTTCTTCAGCTGTCTCCTATTGAAACGTTGCTTTTTGACTGTTGGCAAAACACGGTCATACTTCAGCTCTGCATTACTATTACAGGTAAGGAGAGGATTTATGATTATTGCCAGTTTGGAGTTACCCTACACTCTGAGACATTTGGATAACTTACTAACATATAATCTCTAATAATTTTGTACTTAGTCACATAGCAATAATTGGTGAATTTTATTGTTTAACTGAATTATATTTACTGTGACAGAGCAAAGGCATCTTTTGTAAATGAAGTTACAAAGTCTCTAACTGGGTTTTAAAGGAAGTATCTTTATCAGTATACATTTAATTAGATTGTTATAGTTTTATGATTGTTTGACTTTTGTCATGTTTTGGTTGATTTAGCCTTTTACGTATGTACACACAGACACATACACTGGTATGTTAGTCCTACTATGTAGAATTTTATATGCTATACTACTAAAATAAATGTACCTCTTGAATGTAATTATTCTTTTATTGATGGTAATTAAAATGTAATCCTGCTTGCCTTAACGGTGGTTACACTGACGTTTCCCAAGAGTAGTTCCTCTTTCTAATATGTGTAATATACACATGATCATGCATATGATTTGATAATGGTATGTCATAATTTTATCATTCTTAGTTTCATTATGATAATTTAAAAAGTCTTGTGAGTAAACAAAGACGATCATGTGGCTGCCAATCTTTATAACAGGCTGTTTGTGTCTGATTTATGCTGCACCAGGCTGATCCTCTGTGCAACAACTATGAATGTTTCTGGGGAGGAGGGAGAGAGCTTCTATGGCACTTCAGGAGCACTGTGGAATTATACTCTTTCCATATTTTACATGCTGATTTTCATCATCGCGGTGCCTGGAAACATCCTGGCTCTCTGGGCCTTCTTGCACCAGAAAAGCACATCTCCATCAAGAGTCTTCCTGAAGAACCTCTCTATAGCCGACATATTTTATGTCCTCGTCTTACCCATGCGCATAATTTACCACCTGTCTGATAACCACTGGCCCTTTGGACACATCATCTGTCAGCTGTTAGGCTTCTTGTTCTATCTAAACATGTACTGCAGCCTCTACTTGATGAGTTTCATCAGCCTGGACAGGCTTCTGGCTGTGGTTATGCCTTTAAAGTCACAGTCATTCAGGAAGCCTTTGCATGCAAAAGTAGCGGTTGGCATACTGTGGGTGATAGTTATCCTGTGCATGACACCTACACTCTTCTCGGAAAGAAAACAAACCAGCTCATCTGGCATTTGCAACAAATTGTACTTAGAAAAGACAAATCCAACAGCTTTAATTTCCACTATTGTGGCATTTGCAATTCCCCTCATGACTATAGTGGTTTCATACATACTGATCCTGCTGAAACTAAGAACAGTGCAGCAAAATGAAGAACGACCGGTGAAAGACAAAGCTATAAAAATGATTATACTTATTGTGATGAACTTCCTGTTCGCGTTTGTGCCCTACCATGTGTGCAGGATAATTTACATTCAACAACAGAGCCATGGAGATATTACTGAGGTGCTGAGAAAAGCCAATCAGATAACATCTGCGCTGACCTGTATCAGTGGTATACTGGATCCTGTCATGTATTTCTTTTTGAACCGTCCATACCGAAAGACATTTCTTAAGCTGTTCTGTAAAAAAAGGGCAGATGTCATATAAACTGCAAAATGCAAACATAAAAAAAGAAAGTGTTGTTAACAATGTAGAAAACATCAGAGTGGTTCCTATAACACCTAACCATAAATCAGATAAAGTGCACTTCCCCGATTGATTGGTATCAACTTCCGAATTGTCAGAATTAGCCAGTGCTTGTTTGGGGAACTATAATAGGTCAAAGACAATTTAAAAGTATGGACTGAAGACTAAGATATTTTTTAAATTTAGTTTATTTTTTTGAAAATCTGTTTTCATTTTATTCTATTTTTAATGTTTGTTCTCTGAATTACCTTGAAGTTTTATCCTCAAAGAAGGAAATGGTCTAAGCTTCTGCTTTTGGATACTTTATTTGTCACAGAAAAGGTAACTGAAAGTCTCTGACATCCTTTTCTGAATAATAGCCCTAAACTTCAGCAGAAGTCAAAACGTCTGTTGCCTCTTGCAGTGTATTTTGGTGCCAGAGCTCAAAGTTTGAATAAAGAATCTTGGTTTGCATGAAAAAAAAAAATCGACTTTAATAATTACATTATATTGTTAAAAAATTGTCGGGGGTTTTCTGGTAAGAATATCAAGAGGTTAAACCCACATCAGATGCAGAAGTATTATTAGACAACTGAATTATTCAGCAGTAGAACTGTGACCTGCTGAAATTTCCTTTCTGCCGTTTAAATGTGTTACCCACAGGAACCAGGTGGTACATTATAAAATTAGATGGTTAAGGATGTAAACAGTGTGGTACTTTCAGTAACTTAACACCTACAGAGTGTTGCTAAACAGAGATGACACAACAATGTGATAAGCATACCACTGTTTCAGCTTTTTTAGTGTTGCTGGCATCAACACCACATGAAGAATGTGCTAATTTCAGAATGAGCACATCATTATTCATTACATCATTATTTATCATTATTTATTATTACTTTTAGTTTGAATTTGGTTTTAAATGTCCAGTTATCTGACACTGACACTTACCAGCTGTGTTTTTGCCAGATGTAATTTTCTATAATTCGGACTTTAAATGGGCCCTGTAACAGGTTGGCAACCTGGCGATCCAGTGTGTATCCCGGCTTCTCGCCCTATAGTAACTGGGATATGTTCGAGCTCCACCGTAACCCTGACTTGGATAAACAGAAGAGGGTGGATGGATGGATTCTCAGTTCATGTTTTCATTTTTTGTGGTTAAAAAAACTGACACAAAGTGAAAAACCTGAAAAAAGCCTTCACAAATTAATTTTACAGCACTATTTCCAAAAAAAAAGAGAGAAAAAAGCCAAGCTTTAAAGAGTTTGGACCTATAAAGAACCCAAAATCCTTTTCATAAGTCTGTCCTCAGAAATCTAAATGGTGTGTTTACAATGGCCTCAGGAGTGTAAAATATACAGCATGCCTGCTCAGGCCTCCCAGGTGAAAGGTCGAGGAACTATTTTACAGTTTTGGCCTCTTTGTGTCAGAAAGTTGAAGGTTCTCTGTGTGTTGTTGGGGGATTTGTCCACTTAAAAAAAAAAAAAGTGTACCTCATTTAAAAGCTTGATTGTCTAATTATCTTTTATTTTGAAAAAAAATTAATCATCTGAATATTAAACAAATAGTTTGTTCATGAATTTCTTCAGACTATTTGTCTAAGAGTGAAGAAGTTTGCAGTAGATAAAATGGACCACTTGATGGAGACAAACACACAGAGCGGTTGTTTTTTTTTTTTTATTAGAGATTACGTCATATTAAAATAAATAATATAAATACCTTATTTGATATTAGATACAAGTGGAACAATAAACCAACTGATTGAGTAGTTTAGATTTTTTAGTAGTTTAGATTTTTTAAAAGCAGACATGATTATGTAGACTACAAAGTAAACCTATTACATGAAGTAAAATGTTGTAATTGTGGAGAAGGTGGCACTGACAAAAAGACAGGAGGTAGAAGAGCTGAAAACTTTCACTTTGACTGACCAAGTGGGACAGGGATTAAAAATGAGCATACAAGAGGGACAGCTTAGGTCGAACAGTTTGGAGACAAAGTTAGAAAGACAATGGTGAGATGGTTTGGAAATGCACAGAGGAGGGATAGAGGATGTATTTCCTGGGCAAGGCCTGAAGATGGGAGTCCCGGGCAAGAGGAAAAGAGGAAGACCACAAAGAAGATTCGTGGACGTAGAGAAGCAGGACATGTAGGTTAGCGTGAGAGGAGGATGCAAAGTATAGGGTGAGCTGGATGGGGATGATCCACTGTGGCGACCCCTAAAGGAAGCAGCTGAAAGAAGAAGAAGATAATGATCAAAATAAAAACGTTTTAAGCACTACGTTTTGGTGCAGAATTTATAACATCGTGAAACACGGGTTTAATTCTTTGATTACCGAAAGATGGGCCCAAAGGGGAATACACTTCTGCTGTGTTTGACTTGTGCGGGCACCCGTATTTTCTCCTTGTTACCAAGGCAGCCAGGAAGAAGCTGTGAGGGGAGCGGACCGTGAGTGTAGCTATTTGTTTAACCTTCATATGCCAAACCTGGGCGTGTAGGCAGTTTTCTTCTCAGCTTAAACACTTTACTGTGCCGTTTCTTTAGTTCTTACATTAATAAATGACGCCGTTAGGATGTCGAACCGCTCCAAAACTTAATGTTAACGAAGCTAACTAAGTTCACCTGGATTTGTTGCTATTAGTCGGGTACGCTTAAACCCATGTCTATAATAACTGCAAACGCGTTGCTTTGTCATTTCTTTCAGTTCTTCATAAAATAAAAATAAATCAAAATAATTGTAATAGTACCTGTTGCTTTTGTGGAAAGAGCTTAGCTTTTTGCTTGTTGTTGTTTTACGATACGGCCTGTTAAAAACAACTTAGG
The DNA here is from genome assembly GCA_015108515.1 of Hemichromis elongatus. Taxonomy (NCBI): domain Eukaryota; kingdom Metazoa; phylum Chordata; class Actinopteri; order Cichliformes; family Cichlidae; genus Hemichromis; species Hemichromis elongatus. The sequence goes on along the minus strand of VUQR01034966.1, from coordinate 90,802 downwards.
GATCAGAATTGCCACTGACAAACAATAAAAAAGGTTTCCTTAATTGACACCCCATCCCCGCACCGTCTTTTATTACACAGGAGCAGCTATGAGCATCGAAAAAAGTTGAGCAGTTCTTTTTCTCCAACTTATCTGGCCACCATGGGCACAGCATCCTCTATGGTCAGCCCAGGGGAGGTGATCGAGGACGGGTATGGGGGTGAAGGCGGGGAGGCCTGTGAAATACCCGTCGAGGTGAAGCCCAAAGCCCGACTACTGCGCAGCTCTTTCCGCCGAGGACCTCGTGTGATTGGGGCCAGTTTCAAATCCACAGCATCTGTGGATCTAGAGTACGCTGCAGAGTATGAAAGACTTCGTAAAGAGTACGAAATCTTCCGTGTCAGCAAGAACAACGAGATCTCATCCATGCAAAAGAAGGAAGCAAAGCTGGATGAGGAGAACAAGAGGCTGAGAGCCGAGCTGCAGGTGGAAATGAACAAAATGCACAAGACTTATTCTAAACTGAAAAAGTTGTGGATGATTTGATGTGATGGTGGGATGCTGTTATTTTCAATATCACTACAGGCTCTGCAGAAGACCTACCAGAAGATCCTCAGAGAGAAGGAGAGTGCTCTTGAGGCAAAATATCAAGCTATGGAGAGGGCTGCCACATTTGAACATGACAGAGACAAAGTAAAACGTCAGTTTAAGGTACATCATGGAAGAGGGCAGATCAATACTAAAGTTGATATTAAATCAGATTGATACTAGTGATCAAACAGTGCCCACTAAGAAAAACGTCTGAATCTTTTTGTGTTGACTAGAACATTAATTTAATCTATAGGTTATAGCACATTTGAACAACAAAGTGCTTTAGAGACAGGCACATTTACGTTCCAGGTCTCCAAAAAGATGTTTCAAAATACATAAAAAAATGAAAGGTGTGTTTTGTAGCATTAAGTAATTTTTGTGAGAAAAGTAAATATCTTAGTCTCAGTGTTTTAGTGGTCATTAAAATGTGTTCAGAATTTGCAAACTTTTTGGCACATTGCTATCCGCTACATAATCTGGCTTTATAGGTTAAAAGTATAAAAAATACTGGCCCTGTGCTTACTTGGTATAAGATCTATAGTAAAATTTGCAGAATCCCACACCGCATCATGCCTCATTTCACAAATGAAAGTTCATCCTCATACCTCACGTCTTTCTTTGACACTCATAAACAATAAACAAGCATAAAATGATCAAATTTGAAGTAAAGGTCAGTATGATAGCATCCATTCTTCATAGTTTATTCTAAATTTTTGGCTGTGGTTGTCAAGCCCTGACACAGCTCTGTGCTCCACAGTTTAAGAATGATTCCTGCACTGCATTCTTTCTAGTGTTCACATTTGCAGTTTTAATCTTTTGGCAAAATCACTACCAGATTTTCCGGGAGACAAAAGAAAAGGAGATACAGGATCTCCTGCGGGCTAAAAGGGACTTGGAAGCCAAACTTCAACAGTTACAGGCTCAGGGCATCCAGGTTTATGACCCAAATGACTCAGATTCAGATGACAACCAAACCACTGTCACTGGTAAGACAAAAATTCACACCGTTGGGGACTTTCTGTTATTAAGCCATCAATCTGTTCTGCATAACTTTCCCTTTTCAGGAACACAGGATTCATTTTCTGTCAGCATACCTCATGTCTAGGCTTTTGTTTCTTTATATGATGATAAAAACACCACAATAATTTATGAAATGTCTTCAGCTGCAGGAACACAGTGCGAGTACTGGACTGGAGGCGTGCTGGGAAGTGAGCCCTCTATGGGCAGCATGATGCAGTTGCAACAAACGTTCAGAGGACCAGAGTTTGCACACAGTTTGATAGATGTGGAAGGGCCCTTTGCTAATGTGAGCAGAGGTAAGAAACTTTGGGAGGGAAGAGCCTCTAGAAAGAAGAGTGGTATCATGATTCATTCCACATGTGTGTCGCATTGTGGAGCAGCACTGGAAAATTAATTCTACTTTCTGAGAAACTGACCTCTAGATGATCTAGTTATTATGATTTTTTTGTATTAAGTGATCATTCTGTTTGCATACAGGTATTTTTGAAGCACATCACATTCACTTTTCTCTTCAGATGATTGGGATGCTGCTGTGGCGAGTCTGTTGCAGGTGTCACCCCACGTTCCCCAGGCCTTGTGGAGCAACACAGTCCGCTGCTACCTGATCTTCACCCAGGAGACCAAAGCTGAGCTCGATATTTTTATAAAGGTCGGTAAGATGAGAGCTGTAAAAACTGTAAATATTATGTTTTCATGTGGTGTTGTTGTAACACTATAAGGCTGCTCACTTTTACGTGGCTGTTTCTTGGACATGGCTTAAAGTAACACAGAGATAGGACTGTAGCATTATATTATGAAAGGCTGAACTAAGCTAAGATAAAAATGAATAACTCGATTAATATGCACACGAAATCATAAAATCATTATTTGTGTTTTGTTCTTTTCGGTTTGGTCATTTTGTTTTTCCATTAAATCATAGCCACTTAAAAAAGTTTAATTTAATCTTTAATCTACAGCAGGAAGAAAAGGACAGTTAATTGAAAAACAGCAATGTATTTTGTCTGTGAGAAAATCTGTGCATGGGATTGTGGGTTTAAATGGCATTTTATGTGAAAAAATACCTTTAATGTTATTAATCAGGCTTGGGAAACCTGTGCTTAATGTTTTAATTTCAGAAACACACCTCTGTATTGCGGCGAATATGTGAGAGTCTAGGCCATTTCTACCTTAACGTCTTCTTCCCAGAGGAAAATGCGGCTTCTTACGCTGTAGAGCGCAAGCAGGAGATTGAACGGAGTTCTATGTGTGTTCTTCTTCTCAAATCTACTGTCCCCAGGTATGGTGAGTTCAGGAAATTGATAACCTTATAGTTGACAAAAGATTGCACACAAATTATTTTTTTCCCAGAGATTAATTGAAGTTTTTGTATAATATTCATGCATAATACATTGCCGTAGCTCTGTGGTGGAGGATTGTGAAGAGGCTTTTGTTAAGAATCCGGATAGCCGTCCGTTGGTGCTGTACCTTAGGACCGCAGGAGATCACAATTTAAATGGACCCATCAGGCAACTGCTCGAACGGGTCAATGCTGCAGACAAGGCTGCTAAAATCAAGGTACTCATATGGGTCATAGTTTTAGCAAAATCTGTGAAAATACACTAATAATCTATCTACAGTAAGTTTTTTTTAGTTTCAAACCATCTCATGTAATACATCGGTTAATCGGTTTAAAAAAAATAATAACTGTGGAGAAAAAGTAGATATTTTCTGTTAATTTTCTTTAAATGTGATCTAATACTGTGTGTGTTCTAACCTGTTTTGAAAATTACTAGGTAGTGGATCATAGTGGCTCTGCAGAGGAGGGGGCCAGCCTGATTTATGCTCAGCTAGAGAAAATCATCAAGCAGGTACAGCCTGTCATTTAACATCCTGATTTTCATCAGTTCACAACTTTAAAGTCTGTAGTATAAGAATTAAAATTAAAACCTTTTGTGTCTGATTTTTTTCTTATTCGCTGCTTTTTCCAGGAGCTGCTGGGTCTTGAAGTAGCAGATGTTGAGTCTAAGGACTCTGGGATGGATGAGGGGTGCGAAGAAGACTCGGGAGATGTGCTGTGGGACCTACATGATGAGCAGGAGCAGATCGAGGCCTATCAGCAGGCTTGTAGCGGCACCACCTCACAATTAAGCTTCCAGAAGGTACTTCATCTGTCACTGATCCCTTCAACCTTATGATTTTGTCTTCAAATCCTATTTTTCAATGATATTATTAACGCTGTGATGCATCAATGACCTCAGTATATAGATCGCTTAAATGACATGATAGCTGCTCCCCCTCCAACACCACCTCTCCTGGTATCTGGCGGTCCAGGCTCAGGAAAATCTCTCTTGCTCTCCAAATGGTAAGAACTGATTTCTTCAGTGAATTATAATGTATACGTCACGAATCCTCTCAAATATAAGTCTTGAATAGGTTTCCAAACGTTTAAGCAGCACATTTAGAAACATTACAAAAATATTTTAACCTTCTTTGGTTTTTTTGTATTGTTTTAGGGTCTTTACCTTACAATTTAAAGTGCCTTGAAGGAACCTGTTGTGATTTGGTGCAATATAAATAAAACTGAATTGAATTGAACTTCCCAATTGCTTCAGGCCAAACACTCTTGCACCCTTGTAAAAAAAGAAGAGTATTGTTTTATATTATATATTAAATGGACAAGTATATTTTTCTAACGATCTGGAAGATTCTGCACCTTTTGCGGGATTTGCCTGCTTTGCTAATTATTCTTGATTTCTCTTCAGGATCGAGCTCCAGCAGAAACAATCCCCCAACACCTTGTTTCTGTATCATTTTGTCGGTCGCCCACTTTCGACGAGCTCAGAGCCGGTCCTCATCATCAAACGCCTCACAGTTAAAGTGAGAGATCCCTCTTATTGCCTCTTGTTAATGCTTTCTTCCGCTGATGACTCTGCGTTACTAAACAACTGCAAGAAACTGTTTTTATGTCTGTCTGTTTACAAACAGCTGCTGCAGCACTTCTGGTCTATTTCCGGCTTATCCATGGAGCCCAGTAAGATCTTAGAGGAGTTTCCCCGCTGGCTTGAAAGACTGTCAGCGCGCCATCAAGGAAACATTATCATCATCATTGACTCCATTGACCAAATACAGGTTAACAGCCTCTACGACTATATAAAACTCAACATTCAACTCAGTTGGGTTTACTCTCTCTGCTGTATATTTTTTCTGTACTACTGTTTGTCCCCTTTTGCTCCAGCAAGCAGAAAAACACATGAAGTGGCTAATTGACCCTCTGCCTGTCAATGTCAGAGTGGTGGTGTCTGTCAACGTAGAGACTTGTCCTCAGGCTTGGAGGTAATACACGCTTGGTGAGTTCCTAGTATCCCAGTATTGGTCAAAATGGCTATTTATATGCTTTTCTGCGACTTTGTGTGTTTAGGTTGTGGCCCACACTCCACTTAGATCCACTGAGTCCCAGAGAGGTCAGGAGTATAGTCAATGCAGAGTGCCAGAGCATGGATCTCAAACTTACAAGGGATCAGGTCAGTTATGATTCCTTCACAAGGTCTTTCAAAGACAGCAGCAGTATGTTTTTTTGAAAGATTGTGACACCTGAATGTGTGTATTTTGATCCAGGAGAAGAAGCTGGAAAGGCACTGTCGCTCTGCATCGACGTGCAATGCATTATATGTCACACTGCTGGCAAGGACGATCACCAGGTTTGCCCCCTCTGGTTTAACAGTTTTAAACATATTTTTTAAAAATAAAGAAGTACGTGAATGAAAAAATAAAAACCTTCAAATCCAGCATGTATCCTCTGCAGAGTTGGACAGCCTGTTTGGTCCTTTTAAAAGATTTCAGTTTTAATTGTTTGCTTGAGGAAGTAGTAACCTTTTTGAATAACTTCTATTTTGTTTGTTTTGTTCTGTTGCTTCCTAACAGCAGATCCTGTGGGTTGTTGGAGAAGAGCCTGGAGCAGTGTCTGCAGTGTCAGGACACCATGTCACTTTACCGCCTGGCACTCAAAATGACATTGAACTCTCTCAGCACGGACAGAGAGCGCCACGTTATGAGAGAGGTGACTTAAACACATTTTACCATCCTTATTGCTTTTAGTTTAATTTAATTTAATTTGGCATCAGAGAAACTCACATACCCTTTCTGTTTTTAATGTGAATGTTTTTCTCAGTTTGATTTTTTTTCCATGTGTAGCAGAGGAATATGTGTTTGTTTGTTGTCTGCCTTTAGATACTGGGCCTTGTATGTGCCAGCCATAATGGAGTGAGTGAATCAGAGGTGCTAGATCTTTTCCCAGAGATAGAGTTGCCTGTCCTGTCCTCTCTGCTGTACCTCTTGAACAGACTCTGCATTGTAACACTCCGTTGTGGACTCATCAGGTTTCAGCATCTACAGGTAATTAGGCTTCTTAGTTGGTAAAGTTATACAGCAGCATCAATAAAGACTAAATGTATAAAAGAATTATGCTGTTTATGAGATGGAGTTTTGCACTTTTCATCTTTCTGTGTTTCTGACAGGCTTGGGAAGCTGTGAGGCTAGAGTTTCTGGCTGGAGGAAGTAGCTCCACCACTTATAGAGAGAAACTAATTCATTACTTCAACCAGCAACTCAGGTTGTGCAGAGATCCACACAAATCCCACTGCTCTGTTAAAACAACTCATATCAGCGTATATGTGTGTGTGTTTTTAGCCAGGACCGAGTGACATGGCGTGTCGCAGATGAGCTTCCCTGGCTGCTCCAGCAGGAGGAGGACAAACCTAAGCTGCAGCTTAGCCTCTTGAACTTGTTTGTCTCTCAAAATCTCTACAAGAGGTACATGTTAGTGTTGCCTGAAAGCATGCATACATACGAGGCATTGACACAAAGCCTGATGCATTTCTTCAGCTACTTTGCCAAAGATGTGTTTTCTTTTTTAGGGGTCATTTCTCTGAGCTCTTGGCCTACTGGCAGTATGTCGGCAAAGACAAAAGCTCCATGGCCACCGAGTATTTTGACTCTCTGAAGCGCTACGAGAAGAGCTGCGAGAGTGAAGACAGCATGACCAGGCTCGCAAATCTTTATGAAACTTTGGGACGTTTCCTCAAAGATCTGGGGCTTCCTAGTCAGGTAGGGTGAATGGCTGTAATATTAAAAACACGATGTTTATTACCCACCACACATTGTTTGAATAAGTCTAATCTTTTTTTCTGCTAAGATTGTGATCATGGAAATTGTGTATATATCTGATTCTGTTTCTTTTTTATTTGTTTAGGCTGTAGGCCCTTTACAAAGGTCTCTTGAGATTAGAGAGACAGCCTTGGATCCAGACCATCCCAGTGTAGCTCGCTCTCTGCACCAGCTGGCTGGAGTTTATGTCCAGTGGAAGAAATATGGAAATGCTGAGCAGCTGTACAAGCAAGCCCTTGAGATAAGCGAGAATGCCTACGGCGCCGAGCATGCCAGTGTGGCTCGGGAACTGGAGTCACTCGCCATGCTCTATCAGAAGCAAAACAAGTAAACAGGACTCTCTTGGGGTTGATGTTATGCAATTGCCATTAACAGTTGCAGGTGTTTCAGTCAGGCTATATCTTCATAAAAGATAAACGCCAGCTGTTGTGATCATTAAAAAAAATTTCAGAGGACTAAATCACACTTTGCCATGTCAGGATTCAGTTAAAGAAACACATTTAACAGCTAACACCTGGTGCTTTTGTTCAGGTATGAACAAGCGGAGAAACTCAGGAAGAGGTCTGTGAAGATCCGTCAGAAAACCGCTCGACAGAAAGGTCATATGGTGAGCGTAGTTCTCAGATTCCTACACACTTAGTCATACTCTTTTAATGAGAGATATTGGATTTCTTTTGTCTATTTCTCCTTTCAGTATGGCTTCAGTTTGTTGAGGCGCAGAGCCCTGCAGCTGGAAGAGCTGACACTAGGAAAAGACTCTGCAGACTGTGCCAAAACTTTAAATGAATTGGGTGTTCTTTATTACCTCCAGAACAACCTAGAGTAAGGAAACATCACCTAGCATGTCCACAGATGTAATTATATAAGATAAGATAGATTCTCAATGCACTCAATGTAAAGTTCCAGTCTATTACCTATACTTCAAATGAGCAGTAATATGTGTGTGTGTGTTTTTTAATTCCATCAGCAGAACTAAAATCCTTCTCTTTGCCTTCACCAGTGCAGCCAAGGTGTTTTTAACCCGCTCTTTGGAGATGCGCCAGCGGGTCCTGGGTCCTGATCACCCAGACTGTGCTCAGTCACTCAACAACCTGGCTGCACTGCACACTGAAAGGAGAGAATATGAAGCAGCTGAGAACATGTACGAAAGGGCTCTAGACATCCGCAAGAAAGCCTTGTCTCCCGACCACCCTTCTCTGGCGTACACACTCAAACACCTCGCCATGCTCTATAAACGCAGAGTAAGGCTGATGGCACCAGTATGATACTTTCTGTTAATGATGTCTTGATTTAGAAAATGATTTCACTTCATATGTTTTGTTCAGGGGAAACTGGAGAAGGCTGTTCCACTTTATGAGCTGTCGCTGGAAATCAGGGAGAAAAGTTTTGGCCCCAAGCACCCCAGTGTAGCCACCGCACTGGTCAACCTGGCAGTAATCTACTGCCAACTGGTGAGACTTAACATGCTTCTGTTATTTCAACTATGTACTGCAGAATTGCATACCTCAGCAAAATAAGGGATCCGATTTTCATCCTACCTAAGGAACAATAGCTTATCCGACTTTCAAAACATTACACTACAATGAAAATGTGAATCTAAATAGATTATTATGAACATTTATTTACAAAATAAAAGTGTTATACATTATGGCAGTTGGCAAGAGTGAAATCTTTTCTTTCTAGGCAGCACTTTTAAAGAGTGATCCATGCTTTTATTTTATCCCGTCTGAACTACTGTAACTCACTTTATGTGGGAGTCAGTCAGTCGTTGCTCTCGCACCTGCAGCTGCACGACTGATAACAGGAAATTGTAAAAGCGCATATAACCCCTCTCCTGGCCTCACTGCACTGGCTGCCTGTGTCTTTTAGAGTTCATTTCAAAAGTCTTATGTTTTGTTTTAAATGTTTTCACGATCTCACTCTGCCTTATCTCTCTGAGCTCCATCCCTACACACCCTGTGGGTGTCTTTCGTCAGCTGCTCCTGGAAGTACTGAGATCTAGAAGGAAGCTCAGAGAGGAGAGGGTTTTTTCTATTGTGGCTCCTAAATTATGGAATGACTTGTCCTTGCATGTTAGAGAGGCCTCTTCACTGTCCGCTATTAAAACATGTCTTAAAACCCATTTTTATTCTTTGGCTTTTGGCCTCAGTGAGACTTGGTTTTTCTAATAATTAAATTAAATATTAATTACTTAATTAATGAATTATTTAACTTTTTTCTATTTCTTGGTTTTCGTTTATATCTTATATTTTTTCATTATTTAGTTCCACTGTGAAGCAGTTTGTGTCAGCTGTGGTTGCTTTAAAGCGCTTTATAAATACAGATGATGATGATAATGATTACTTAAATGGGATATTTTTACAGTTACTAATGCAGGTGAGTATTACTCTGAGTACTGCATCTTGGACACAGCTGGTTTAATATTAAAAACTTTGTTTATTCTTTATTTTGTGATCTACGGAAGAGGATAAGGGCCACCAAAAAGAGGTGGCCATGTCCTTTTTTCCTTCTTTTCCAGAATTCTGAGAAAAAAAAGTCAGACTTCTGACTTTAGCCTGATAGTTAACATTTTAGGTTATACAGAGCAAAGCTAACTGTGATTCCTTTTGCGTCTTTGGCAGAAGAAGCACAGTGATGCCTTGCCCCTTTATGAAAGAGCACTGAAAATCTACGAGGACAGTTTGGGTCGCTCTCATCCACGGGTAGGGGAGACCCTGAAAAACCTGGCTGTGCTAAGGTACATTAGTGACATTTAGCAAGTCAAAAGTTTAATTATGAATAGTGTTATTTGTTACATTATAATTTTTATTTCTTAATTTTCATCCCAATCTAGCTATGAAGAGGGTGACTTCGAGAAGGCAGCAGAGCTTTACAAGCGTGCAATGGAGATCAAAGAGGCAGAGCCATCATTAGTGTGTGGTAACGCCCCATCTCGCCATTCCTCCAGCGGAGATGCATTCAGTGTGAGAGGACCTGCTCCACTCCCACATGCTCAGAGGTGACCCTGCTTAGGTGTACTTTGCAGCTGATTAGTAATGGCTGTTTGGACCGCTCCAACTATCATACAGTGTTATTGAAACCCTTTGATTTCACCAGAAACTATTTTACAGTTCTATTCATCACGTGGTCGAAGGCTTCGGAAAGCAAAAGGACTGTGAAGTTTACAGTATTAATGTTAGTAACCTGCATATCTGCCAATGGTGTTTTGTATTCAGTCATGTGTAATACACTCCAGAAACCAGTTCTTTAACAGGCTTCAAACTCAGGTTAACACTACACTAGGGGGTCTCCAAACACTTGAAGGCCGGTGTCCTGCAGGTTTTAGACCCTGGGTCTACACACCGGTATCAAATGATTAGTTCATTACCAGGCCGAGTGAGAACTTCAAGACATGTTGAGGAGGTAATTTGGCCGTTTAAATCAGCTGTGTTGGATCAAGGACACATCTAAAACCTGCAGGACACCGGCCCTCGAGGCCTGGAGATTGAGACCCCTCAAATTTCAGCCCAGCATAGATTTATTTGTAGGTATGAAGTCACTCCAGCCATAAAAACATGCTTAATTATGACCAACATCTTATTTGCTTTCTGGTATAACAGGTTATGTTATTCTATTCACATTTTTAAATGTTAAGTTTCTCAATCTAGACATTCAAATTGTTCTGGGTGAATCGTGCTAAACCCAGTACAAAAAGGCGTTAGTGACAACGTCCAGAAGAAAAAAACCAAGAGAAAGTGAACTGTCTCCTGATGATAATTAATACGACTGTCAGATCCCAAGCACTTCTTCTTTTTAAATATACATTGTTTACATTATGATTTTTTTTTATATATATATTTTAACATTTGTTACATACAAGACATATCAAACAGTGTTAAGAGAAAGGCAAACTTAGAGCATTAAGTAAAACATGATCTGTTCCCGATTTAAGGCTGTGTTTATGCAAAATTAAGTGCACATGTATTTATTCATTTATTCAAAATATTTGAAGGGAGTTACCAAAGACATCACTGTGACATATAAGGCTTCAGGTACAATACATTAAGGCCAAAAGGGACACATTGTACCAAAACCTATTGTCTTGCCACAAAGTGTTTTTACTGCTTTCATCTATTTGTGTATTAATACCATGTTAATAACATCTGTAAAAGCTGTATAGGAAAACACAAATAAAGTCCAACATGTTCATCTAATAAATACTTTATTGAGACAACTTAAACATTGTTCTGTGATGCTGCAAGAAACATTTCTTTCTTTTGTTTTATTGATGTTGAAAAGTTGGGACACATGTTCAGTAAGCACAACACTAACTGATATCTTTAGGTTTATTGATATGTAATTAGAAAATGTTCCCATTTCAACTGCTAAACACTTTACCATGTCAGCAAATTACATATCTGATGTTTATGCGTGTGTGTTTTCCTGTGTGAAATACCATAAGCAGCATTTATCATGCATTCCGCCTCGTCAGCGCTTAGATGAACTCATTCTTTAACTGCTTGTATCGTACAGCAATTAGCATTTTCACAATGATGTTGGAATGAACAGGCAAGAAAAGGTTAGTTTTATATTAACAGCAGAGATGCACCTTCGCATTGTTTCCTACAGTTTTTTCATCTGAGCCATTAACTCTTCAAGGCTCTGTTCAGTCTCCTCCACCGTCTCGCCGTCTGCTTTTTCCTAGTTCAAAGACGAGAAAACAATCCGGGGAATGTAAAATCAGAATTGGCTTCATAGTGAAGACAAACACTGAAACATTACAACAAAACGCAGATTTTTAAGAAATTATACTTGAGACCAACAGTATTTTCATTTAAAAGCAGTATGGATGAAAGTAAAACTGAAGACTCGCCTAAAGTCACTTATTGCTGTAAATATTTGACGTCACCATTATTATTTGAGGCAAAAAAAGTATTTGATATAAATGTCCGTATATTTCTTTTAATGAATGAGCTTAACCCATACAGAGCTTTGTGTTTCAAAGCTGTGGTAGCTTAAATAGTACTAACCTCAGTTGGAATGGTATAAGCCACTGTGATGCCTTCTGGGAGCTCGGGCACAGTACCTGAAGCAGCCTTTAACTCCTCTTCAGTCACCTCTGATACCAGTTCAATACCTGCGCAGCACATTTTTTATGTTAACGCACATTAACATAAAAAAAAAATAAATCCACAAACGATGTTAAATTTAGGACACTGTACAAGTTTATTTTGCTCACCCCATTCATTGTCTTCATGTACAACAACCTCCTCTTCCTGTACGACCTCCACTTTGGGCCGCTCTGCTTCTTTCCTCTGAACAGAAAACCAATGAGTAAGGTTAGCTTTCCTAACACTATATAACTAGCACTGTCAGTGCGCCCCAGGGCAACTGTGGCTACAAAGTAGCTTGCCATCACCAGTGTGTGAATGTGTGTGTGAATGGGTGGATGACTGAAGTGTAAAGCGCTTTGGGGTCCTTAGGGACTAAGTAAAGCGCTATACAAATACAGGCCATTTACCGTATAAAAGCAACGAGAGTGGGACGTTAACCAGTCTTGTAATACTGTTACATGAAAGAAAACAGTAAACATGCACACCTTGTACTCCTCCTGTTGTCTCCTGCAGTGACGGTCATTACACTGGGGGTTAGCCTTCATTGCCATGGCAGGGAAGAAGTCCTGCATGGCATTGTAGCCCAGATAATAACTCACAGTACCAAACTTTAGAAGATATCTGGAAGACAAAACATTTAATAAATAATACTGAACTTCACTTTACACTTTCAGATTTTAATCTGCCAATAAAAAAAACAAAAATAAACCTACTTGAGGACATTTTGCACAAGGAGACCTGCCACAACACCCATGGTTGTCGGTAAGCTGGCAGCACACACACCCTCCCGTTTTAGGGTCTTCTCATCAATGTTGGCTGCCACCACGAGTGGAGGAGCACACTAAGAGAGAGAGAGTGTGTAATATGCTTTTAGAATGCAACTACATTTTTCTGTAAGAGCTGGACATCATCTTATTGCAAAGATATGTTGTTGTTATTTAAGCGCGAGCATACAGCGAAGCAGGCCGTCTCCCCAGGAATGATGAGCTGGATGTGTCCTGACACAGCATTCTCACTGACACCAGACTCCATCCAGATCTGACCCAGTTCATTGCAGGCCTGCAACAAACACCAAAATGAATTCAACTTGGAAGAGTGATACATATTTTTTTTAAATCTCTTTTGTGTGTGACATTGACATATATACACACTCACTGTATTGATGGCCATTCTGGCCTCGAAGTTGTCGACACAGCTCAGGACCAAATCCACTGGTTTCCCTTCTTCCAGCCCCCCGTGACTGAAAACACACAGAGTTATTTGCTGATGCAAAATAAAGGGACAGATGAGCAAAACTACATTAAATATACAATATGAATCCTAACCTGATACGATCCATGAAATGTGTAAAATTTTCCATCGTAGTAATGTTGTAGTTATGGGTTTCAAATGACACGTCTGGATTGATGTTTCTGTTGGGGGGGGGATAAGGAAATGTACGTATATTTGAAAGAAACTGAATTGTTTTGGTGGACAAGTGGCTATCTGTTGACAACAGTGTACCTGAGTGTGTGTTCTGCTGCTTCCACTTTGCTGAGGCCTGCTTGGTGAGGCTGGAAGAACAGCCTGTTCATGTTGGCCAGCTCTACTTTATCATAGTCAAAAAGGAGCAACTGGGACGCCACAACATGAGAACAAGTCACGGTAAGGGTAAAATCAGCACACATGGACATTGATTTTAATTTAAATCAAGTAAAAGTGAAAGATAATGAAAGCGTCTATTACCTTACCAATGCCACATCTAGTGAGCATTTCAGCCGTCACACTGCCAACTCCCCCAACTCCAACCACAGCTACTGTGAATGTCCGAATTCTCTGTCAACAAATTTAGAAACAATAATTATTCACATTCCCACACAAAAGCCTTTAACTTTGCTTTGATAGCTACAGTTGTGATCAGAAATGTACATAAACTCATCACAGGCATGAATGTTGAAGTAGTTTTGGGTGGTTTTAGTTTCACCCCAAATAAACAGCTAGACGGTTGAACCCTGACAAAATTGAGTGTTCCAGAACAATGATCCCAAACACATCAAAGCTGGTTTTGGAATGGATAAAGGAAGCTAACACTAAGCTGCTGGAGCGGCCTTCCCAAAGCTCCGACCTCAACCCTGCTCAAAAAGTTTTACATGTTCAAAGTAAACTCTTTTGTATCTATTTAAAATTAGTGGGCTAGGTCTAAAGGCTGGGTCTGTGCCAGGAAACTAACAAATTTATATTAAATCTAACAAACAAAGAAGAATGGCCAAATATCCAGTGAGAGTTATGCCAAAAACTCATTGAGGCTCAACTTGCAGAGAGACATTTAACCAAGTATTAGTACTAGTCGTTCTTATTAATTTACTTAACGTTTTTAACCTGTGTGGATGAGAAATTTGTGAACCCAATTTTTTTGTTACACAATCATTCAACCCAAGAAAAAGAACAGTTCAAAGAAATCATTAAAAGCCCCAAATCACCACGACATTCATGCCCACGATGAGTGTATGTAAATATCTGTATGTAATCATGCTATTATGAATATTTGGTTTGGGTTTCTATAAACTTTGGCTAATATTGCTAAGTACAGGTAATTTAATGTTGTAACAGGAGTTTGTCTTTATTGTTTATTATGAAATGTAAACACTTGGAAGTGAGAGCACCCAGAAACTGTGCAGTATTAACCTTTTCATGCATGAGCTTTTTACTTTGCTTTTAAACATGTACTTTTCAGAGTTTGTAACATGTCCACTTAGGTGGACAACTGGTGTTTATGAAGTGATATATCAGTGTCCAATGTAGTCGTTTATGTGCAAGTATACCATCAACACTGACACAAATACAAGAAAAAATAAATAAAAAATAAAAACTTTAAACATACCTCGTAATCATCTACGATTCCCATTCTTTTTAAAGCCATGAGGCGACTAAAATAAAAACACAGCTGAAATTAGCTTGTGGTGTATGACTCACCACAGGCGTCGGCTCACAACATTGTGAGTCGACACAAAAATCAATTAAAAGACCATATAATCAATAAATAATAATAAAAAAAAAAACCCTTACCTATACGGGTTGGAATCCACAACTTCGGCGCTCATTTTGTCAATTTTCGGTCTATTTAGTGCCTGACTGTGAGCATCTTCCGCGGCACACTGCTTCTGCTTACACTTTATCAGCTCATTCTCCAACTCTCTCACCCTCAACTTCAGCTCCTCCACTGTCGCCATCAGGAAAACAGTCGAAGGCTAAACTACGTAAAAGAAATAATATTGCTGTAAACAAAAACGTAAATTAAAAAGAAAGCAAACCACAGGAATCGGCACAGAAAGTACACGTCTTCGCTGCTCAAGCCAGCTGTCAGGATGTGTGTTCCCGGTAATAGTGTTCGTGCAGAAAACGAGCACATACCCTACCCTAACATACCCCACAGTGTTCCCACATCACCAGTGGATTGTCTAAACCTTTATTTTATTGTTTGAGCTTTATATTGAAAATCTTCTAGTCATTAGTTTTGAAAGGTTTGATAATTTGATGAATTTATGGCAGTAAATAAACTTTTAAGGGGCGTTACCTCGTTGTGCCTATTGATAAAAGGTCCGACAATCATATCAACGATGCTAAACGTAGCTAGCTCAACGATACATCTGGCAATGATTAATCCAGAGTTATAACTGCGAAATGGAGGAAGCGACAACTCCTGTACGACAGCAGCATAAATTCAATGTGTGCAGGCTTCAGAGATACCTGACTGCCAAGGCACTTGTGTCAAATAATGACACCCTTACTGTCAGACAGTACAGGTAAGAGAGTCAGTTCTAGTTTTTAAAGTTAGTCTTGTGCAAATGTTTCGCCCGCTGATAACATAATAAGGACACCCTCTTATCTTTTCAGTGCTGGTCAGTCAAACCCAACTTTCCTAATCCAGACGCCGTCAAACACTTATGTTCTCAGGAAGCAACCCCCAGGTGAGCTGTTGCCAGGAGCTCACAAGGTAAGGTTTCCTCATAAAAAAAACAAATAAAATATTATCAGTATCCTGAGTTACTTTCCTCATTTAATTTTTTACTATTTAAAATGGATAGATTTGGGTTTTTTTATGTGTTCTCCTTTAACTTTTATATATTTTTGACTTCCCAGTCTCAATGATCAAGCTCCAATGCTTCCTCATGCTGTCTGGTTTAGTTTGGGTTAACCAGTGAATCACTCACTCAGCACTTATCCAGTGCAGTGGGGCTGGGGCCTACTCAGCCAGATGTGTCTTCAATACATTCTTAATTGATTTAAATATTTCTGATCATTTTTGTCAGCAACCACAACCTCAAGCGGTACACAGCATATAAATTAATAAATAAAGTTGGCGGATATTTTCATATTAGAAATGCAGATAGGTTAAGATGAGCTGAAGTTTGTTCTGAGTGAGAGAATGTGGAAAAAGACACCTAAATCACAGGTGACTTTTAAGTTGGTATGGTTGTTTTTGCCAGTAAGGTTGGTCTGAGTATTTCAGAAACTGCCGATCTACTGGGATTTGCCTGCATATCCATACCTAAGGTTTACAGTGACTGGTCAGAAAAGATAAGATATCCAGTGAGCAGCATTTATCTGCTCTGAAATGCTGCGTTGACGTCATCAGCAAAGATCAGGAAACTAAGGCCATATTTCATGTGGGCTCACCAAATTTATGTCAACCTGGAATTTTCTGTAGTGGAATGGCCCACACAGTCACATTAAATACAATAGAACACATTTAGGATGTGGTGGAACCATAAATTCAATCATAGATGTGAAGGTGACAAATCTGCAGCAACTGTGTGATGCTATCATGTCAGTATTGATTAAAAAAAATCTCAGGAGAATGTTTCCAGCACCTTGTTGACTCTGTGGCATAATAAGGCAGTTGTGAAGGAAAAGGTGGTCCAATCGGTACTAGCAATGTGTACCTAATAAAGTGTATATAATGAAGTCTTCATTTTTTGATCTAAATGTTTCTGGGAACAAATCAGTGAGGTCATTAGGCGACCATCCTGGTTAGGATATAACCTAGTTGCCTATGTTGAGTTTGCATATAGTTATTAGTTATAAAAAAATAAGCTCTTTTTTTTTTTTTAAAACCCGAATCAGTATATTTATATGTAATAAAAGATTCATGCATTTTACTTATGTTTAATACTAAATGTTGCTTTCCATTTACCACATGTGCACAACCTCTGTTTTGTGTGACCTTGTAACTAGTTGGATTTAATCAAATGAAAGAGCTCGCGTTTTCCCAAATGTTTAGCAAAGTAGCACATGACCATATTACTCAGCTTCACTCGGGGGGGGGGGGGGGGGGATTTTTTTTTTTAAAAAG
>VUQR01034966.1:44616-54888 GCA_015108515.1 Hemichromis elongatus | reverse complement strand
AGTCAATTTTTAAAAAAAAAAAAAAAGAAAGAAGGAGGGGGGGGGGGGGGAAAAAGAAAGAAAAAAAAAAAAAAAAAGATGTCAGTGTTTGCTCTTCTTTGACTTTTTGTGAGATCGATGTGGAGATCTTGATTTGGAGCGGGACTTCTTAGCTGATTTCTTGGGTGTCCTGGAGCGCGACCTCCTGGATCGTTTAGGTGTGCGAGGTGATGACGGAGATCTAAATAAAGGGGGAGAAAAGCAATTATCCAGCTTGTTGAATATTCAGGTGCAGGTCTACATATGTAGCACTCTTCTACGTTCACACTGCAGGTCTTAATGCTCAATTCTGATTTTTTGATCAAATCCGATTATTTTTTGTGTGGTTGTTCACACTACAAATAAAACGCGCTCCAGTGTGAACGGTTCACGGCCCTCAAAGCGACCCGCATGCACAAAAGAAGACGTTACACACAACGCGCTCTGTTTACGGAAGTGAAAATGGCGAACGCAGGCCGGTTACAATACGACCCTAAAAGTTTAGCTTGAATAGAATCGTCTCCCCGTGTGCTAATCAAGTCCAAAACTTCAGTTTCTGTCCATTGACTCGCTCCGTTTCCGCCGGCATGCTTTCTCATTTGTCTTCTCCGGCGCTGATAACTGGCGTCTGTCTTGTGTCAGTGACGTAAAAGATGGATTTAATGCGATACGACCGTTCAAACAGCAGTCGCTTTCTAAAACATCGGACATGTATCGGATTCAGTAACACATACGAAAGTGACCGAGATCGGATTTGTGCTGTTCACACTGTCATACCATGATCAGATATGGGTCGCATAGAGTCAAAAAACTCGGATTTGATGAGCTTTCGCCTGCAGTGTGAACGTAGACTAATATTCTCAGTGACCACTTAAAACAGGTTGTATGGTCAAATATTAATATTTGACACCATTTAACACCATCTTACCTCTTGGATGACTTTTTGTTGCTGGATCGAGGAGAGTCTTTATGAGAAGAACGTGAGGATGTGTCTTTAGAGTATGATCGGTCGGAGCGCTCTGATCTTTCTGACCGCTCTGAACGAGGTGAAGACGAGCGGCCTCGTCTGCTGCTGCTCCGCGTTGGGCTCGGTGAACCGCTGTGACGCCGCTTCCTATCAACCGGAGGGGACAAATATCTGTCACACAGGAAATTAAATAAATCCAATGTTCCATGAAGTGCACTAAAAAACAAAACAAAACAAACCCAAGATCCACACTTTAAACCCCTGAAAGCACGCAGCAACCAAACAGGTGTCTCACCTCTCCTTTCTGGTTGGTGTGTCCTCCTTCTCCTTTTCCTTCTTTAACTCCTTCAACCGTGCCTCAGCTTTCTCCTTCTCTTTCTTCTCCTTCTCTTTCTCCCGCTCCAATTTTTCTTTCTCTTTTTCCTAAAGGGACCAAAATTTTAAAAATCCATGTTCAGTTTTCATTTTATTTTTCATGACATTTATTATAATAGACCAGTAATAAATAATTACAAGTGGGCATTTTTCATTCGAACTTTAGGCACACCTGATCCAATACACACCTTTTGTAGTAGTTTGTCCCTATAATGTTCCACCTGCTCCTGAATACTCTGACCAGGCTTCTTAGGTCTTTTCCCAGACTCCAGCTCATCCTGGAACTTCATGACTTTAACCTGCAAGGAGAAGTACAATCAATGAATGAAGCACAATGATCCAAACAATCAAACTATTATCATATGCTGCCATGGGCAGTCTGAGGTCCGTGGTATCTGTAAAGTACCTCTATCTCTCTGAGCTTAGAGCGCTTCTCCTCGTTCATTTCAGAGATCTTTGACTTAAAGTCAGAGTCTTCTCTGATCGGGTTGGAATAGCTCTGATTGTCTTCAGAGCGAGGGCTCCTGTCGTCATCACTGTCCGCGTCATCCCTTCAGAGGTGAATGCAATTTATTTAAAAGAAAAAAAGGTGTGCCACGACATTCCCAAAACATCAAACTCAAAAGATGAACACACAAAAAAAACACAAACTTACTTTTTTGTTTCTTCTGGCTGCTCAAATATCTCCCACTTGGAGGTTGTCACAGCTGAGGAGCAAACGAAGCAATTATATGAGCCAAGTAAATATAACACCCTCACGCCAGCTATGATGATATTATGTAGCTAACAACTAATGTGACAATTAAGAGGCCTCACCTTGAGATTCTAACTCTGCCTCATCCACTGCTTCCCACTTCGATGGTGCTACCTTGAAGGTTGCATCCTTGGACTGATCAACTATATTAACCAGGAAAAAAAAAAAGATCTGAGTCACTGGGAAAGCGATGCATCCAGTAAAACAGCTCTTGGAAACATGTTGCGATTGTATGCTCTACTCACAAGGTATTCCATCTAGGTCTTCCTCAATGGACTTGATAGGAACTCCGTCTAGGTCATCCAGAGGGGCTCCATCGATTGGCGCCCCATCAATGGGAACCGAGTCAATGGGCACTCCATCCACGTCCTCCAGCGGAGTACCATCTACATAATCCCCTATAGGAGCCCCATCGATGTCATCTGCTGGCTCGGGCTGACACAAATGTAGAGAAAAAAGAAAACATGAAAATTTAGTAGCAGCGTGGTAAATGTTCAAAGACTCAATAATACAGCCTTACCTCCACAACAAGGGTTACGGGCTCCTTCTCCACAGCGAGGTTTACTAGACCAAGGAAGATGTTCTGCAGCTTGATAAGAAAAGGGTCGGGGTACACAGCCCAGTCCTCCCATGCCCGGAAACATGACATTACACGTTGCTAGCACACACAAAAAAAAAAAAACAGGACAAAAAGAGCTGAGTAACCTGGACGTTTATCTATATAAGTTATCAAGGCTATGAAGTTTACTTAACAAGACTTGTTACCTTGAAGTTCTCAGACTGAAGGTGACCTTGTATTGTTTTGTAAGTCGTGTTCAGGTCGGCAAAAATCTGGCAGAGTTTTGTCTCAAAGCTATTAAGAAAAGGAAAGATCGATTCATTTTCCGGGCAAAAAAACGAGTGACTAAGTGACATTGATGGTAATATGTACCGAAACGACGTAACTTACTATTTTCTGTAGTAAGATGCATTGGCTACTTTGGCAGAAGAGTTATACAGCACATCAGAAACTAGATACAACCGTGCAATCTGAAACATCAAAGCGCAAACAGGAGTTTATGATACTGAAAGGTTTTTCAAGTAATTCTATAAACAGGTTGTTATCAAAGTCTTCTGCTTTTTTTTGGTTAGTGTCTTGCCTTCTTGGGTAAAGGGGTTTTTAGGATGGAGAGGGACTCTGTGATACACTCCACAATTTCTTCAGCAGCTTCAGCATGGCTGAGACAGAACAGCATGGCCTCTGCAATATCTGCCCTCCTGGGAGTCAAACCACGCAGCATCTCCTCTAGTTTGTCCCGCTCCCTGTAGAGATGAAGGACAGT
Organism: Hemichromis elongatus; assembly: GCA_015108515.1. Lineage (NCBI taxonomy): Eukaryota > Metazoa > Chordata > Actinopteri > Cichliformes > Cichlidae > Hemichromis > Hemichromis elongatus. The sequence continues at coordinate 51,452 of VUQR01034966.1, read as the reverse complement.
GAGGACGGAGTGCATTTAAGGGTACTTTTCATATCAGTCACAGTAGTGATATAAAAGCCAGGGGCAAAATAAATTAAAGCCACCTTTTTTATATACCTAAAAATGTTTTTCTTAACATTAACTTTTATTGTTAAAAGTGTTTCTGTCCACTGAAATGTAAAGCTCCAGAGGGGGAATGTTGGGGTAGGTCTGGGTTTCAAATTGCAAAGCAGAAGTTTACTCCATTACAGTTTACAATTCAGTTTCTCAGTTTGTGTTTTTACATTTACTTTCATGTTAGCAAAACTGTAGCAGTGGGAGGGCAGGCGTGAGCTGTGAGTTGATGTTAAAATGAACAAATATGCAGAGAAAACTATCCTGCTGATTTCTAAATCCCGAGTCACTACACAGCAAAGTATTAACAGTTGTAACAACACTCGAGCAGGTGGGAACATCAACAAGACCAATTAGAATTCAAGGCACGCCTCCAGTGTTCCTTCAAATAAAGACCTCAGACCTTCTGCAGTTTAGCAAATAGATCCGAAATGTAAGAGATGTAACAGAATATAAACAAATAGTCTTACTCTTCTTTTAAGCAGCCTTTCTTATTGGCCTCCTCTTCATCTTCCTCCTCCTCACCGTCATCATAAGGACCATGGAGGTACGGATTAAGAGGAGGCGGGCGCCACAAAGAGCCGTTTTTAAACATCCTAAAGTCATCCGTTCGCCATTTGGCTGGTGATTCACCCTGAAGAAGTAATAAATTACAGTGAACACACCGATAAAAAGAAGAAACTCAGTGAAATGGTTCGATCCCCCTGAAAATTTTTTTCCATTTAGAAAACCAACCTGCAGTATGGAGTAGAGCTTCCATCGGTAGTATACATGCGCCGGGCTCTGGTTCTCAAATAAAAACCTGTGATAAAAAGACAAACACACCCTTTATAACTCAGCACACTAACAGAATAACACTACCTTTCTATTGTGCAGCTAACCTCACCTGTACATGGGATTGTTGATCTCTCTATTCATGATCATGGCTTCAAACATTGGTCCTTCACGCACCACAAACTCGATCATTCGATGGATGAGAGAGAGCAAATTCCTACAAGAAAAACACAGTTAAAGCAAACGGATTCAGACTGGACGGACTCTTGAACACTACTAAAGCCTCCCAATTAAAGATTAATTTATTCTTGGTGGTCTGACACACTCAACAGCTGACTAGGCAAAGACAATTTATGTCACGCAAAGAAATGCTACAAGTCATAATTGCAGCTGTATTGAGCTATGCCTGAATAGTGAATTTCTACTGTGATATTATAAACTTGATGCCTAAATCCCTCTAAAATCTTACCACGTTTCTTATTTACCATGGCAACGGGGAAAATGAGACAGCAGGTGAGTGTCAGTGTGTCACATGACCAGGAATAAATTAACCATCACTGTGACTACACCTCTGGGCCTACATTTAACATCAATGAATACACGCAAAAATAAAAAATATGTATATAAAACATTTTGTGACAGTACGACATTCATGTCAATTAAAAAAAACGAAAAAGAAAAGAAAAGATTTTTTTTATTACATCTACAAAGTTCATGCCTGTGTTCTTTGAGGCTACAGTGCAACAGCTTTTAATTACATTGCACTGCTTGGAACCTTCATATAAAATATCTCTAAGTTCAAATTTCACAATGTGGGAATGAGTGAAATTGGGAACAACAGGAGCAAGACATTGAGAAGACACCGTAATAACAGGAATATTTGTCAGTACAGTGCCTTTCAATTCCCGCTCTTTCCTACTAATGTAACGTGAAAAAGCAGTACATGATTTTTGGCCTAAAACAGGTCATCTACTGGTGGAGTTGGTACAGACTTAAAACTGTGCAAATGAGATCGTTAAAAGTTTTTCCGTGACAATTTTTAGAGGAAATAACTTGTGCAGGCTGCATACAATTAGCCTAAAGTGGCCAACAAGACAAAGGATGTCTTTCATTTGACAACACAAATCACATTTACTTGTATTGGAGCCGATCGTACCAATGACGGGGTAAAATTCTGTATACTTTCCCAATCCATCCCATGATGCTTTTCAGGTCCCTCGCTGCTGCAGACAGTTCAACTTGTGCTGCTCACCAAGGCCAATGTCAAAGGTCATATATAGACTAATGATGGCAGGTTTGGACTTGTCAGCAGGAGCCAAATTTACTGAGCTCCTCATAGTGACAGAGGCCAAGGGGGGAGACGGTCTGAGTGAGCAATGGTCAGAGAACAGGTTTTCACAACTACGGATCTAGAATCAGCAGATCATGTATGTATCAGAGTAAAACATCACTAAAGTTGAGAAACACGATTTAATGTCTATGTATGGAGTGGGACTGTGATAGTAATGAGCTTTGTCTTTAAACGGCATAGTTATTAAGCTCTATAATGACGTTTGGCTACACATGTAAAGGAAATATGAATGATGGAGGGATGTGAAACAAACTTCAGTCAGTATTATTCTAGGTACTAGTATGAAGACGGCGTGCAGCTGCCTCAACCATTGCTCATCCACACTGACCAGCCCCCTGTAGCATGCAGTGATCAAATGATCAAACTTTTTGGTTTCATTATGGGATGTTTTTTTTGTCTAAGTTTGTACACCAATTTAAAAAAAAAAAAAGAAAAACATGTACCTTTCTGTTGGGATAACCACTTTGACTATGGCTTGCGACAGAGTCTGTATATGAAGTCACATCAGATAATAAACATAGAATGTGAGTATTGTTACAAAGGCAACAGGTGAAAAATATAAAAAATGCATTTAAAAAGTGCAAAAAGACAATAACTTTCCTTTCCTGCTGTCAGTTTTACTAGAGGCCAAACAACCCTGACACTTTACCATAGTAACACCTCTTTGTAACACTGAGCATTTTCCACACATTGACATTTGATAATCACACTTTCTTATACACAACAACTAACTCAAAATCTAAGTCCTGTACTGACTGCTTATTATGGCTAACATCTTACCACCACAATTAACAAAACATTGCCATATCCCATGAGAAAAATCCTAGGCTGACGTATTGAATTACCTTGTCGAACTCCTCCTTGTTTTTAGGTGGAGGAAGCAGAGGAGCATTGGGGTTCTTTAGCCTCTCTCGGGGCTGTGCGTTGAATGGGAGGCCAGAGGGAGGCGGGGGGAGTGTATGCTCCATCATGGAAGGAGGGATATAGATGGGATGGGGTGGAATGGGCACACCTTTTCCCCATCCTAATTTCATCTCAAAGTTCATTATCATCTTTCCTGTTATGGGAGTAAATGTGCATTTAATTATAAGGGCACATATAGACTGGAAAGAAGATAAAAGGATGTAATATAACAACTTGATAAAAGAATTAGAGATTTGCACCATTTAAGTTTTTGAGTGCACGCTCTGCATCCCTCCTGTTCATAAATGCCACAAAGCCACAGTTCCTCTCCCGAGCCCTTTCCTCATCTGTCCTTGGCCACATGATTTTCACACTTGCCAGTGGGCCATACCGGCCAAATTCTTGGCACAGCATCTCTTCGTTCATCTATGAAGTAATAAGAGTGAGAAAAATTAAGAAACTCGGACATTGTATTTCCCACTTGGAATTAAGGGCATATGTAGCAAATTTCTAAGGAATAGCAACATGCTCAAGCTCCTCCTTTTATGGCATGCTTTACTTTACTTCAACTTCATGCATGTTTAGACACAAACCTGTGGATTGATGTTTCCAAGGTACAAGTTAGTAGTGGATGGATCTCCAACATCATGGGAACCTGGTGCACAGTCATCCAAAACTGCAGACACAGAGAAGAGAAAAGAATTTCCTGCTGCTGTCTGATCGGCCCGCCATTATTTTCTTAGCAAGATGAAGGTATTCACGGTCACTATATTAAGTCGAAATTACCACTGGACGGACGGTTTCTTCGTGAAGAACCATCCGCTAAAAGAAGCAGAAAAGCAGTATAAATTTTGTTTCAGGGTAGATGTGGACAAAGGGACAGAGGGTGGCGTAAGGCAGGAAAGGGCCCTGTCAGGCCAAGTTAGTGCACGGGATGCAGTCATGTGACTTAAAAACACTTACAGGAGCGTCTTCCATCTGTCCCGGAGAGCGGCTCGAAGCGACTAACACGTCCTTTCATCTTGTGTCTTTCATCTCTCTCTTCCTGTATTCTACAAGGCAGAGTATATATCACAGCTGAATATAATCTGTGTTTAATATTAAAACTATAATAACCACACCAAAAGTCTTAGAGTCTTAATCTCTGCACTAAAATTTTTTAACACCTCTCTGTGTTAAAACTTACTGTTTAAGTTCTTCTTTAAAGAGCTCCAAATTACTCTTCTTCTTTTCCTTTTCACTGCTCTTCTTTACAGCCTACAATGAGGAAACCAGGTAAGTGTTATTCAATGCAAAAGTTAGGCAAGACGCTTCTCACTTACAGTAACAGTACTTACATGCCGTTTGTCTAATGCTAAAAACTGTGGTGGGGTTTCCAAAGGCAGGATGCTTTTTGGTTGGGTCTCAAAACGGGACTTAGGTTTGTACAACTTTCCTCTCTTTTCATCAGCAGCTGCTTCCTCTGCAAGGAGAAAAAAAATCTTTTAGTTTTCGCCCTCAAATATCATTAACATTTCAATGTCTGAAGTCAAAAGGTTTGGTGAACTCTTCTTTAACCTTGCATATTCTGCAATCAATTTAAGAAATATATAATGCAAAACTTATACCTTTCGTTGCATTTGCAATGCCGCCACGGACGAAAGCTTTGACCTTTCCCTCCCCTCCTCCTTCAAAAGCAGCAAGAAACTCCTCATAAATTTCAGCTGCTGCCCGTTCATCTTCCTGAACACACACAAGCACACAAAGGTGTCAAAGTAAATTCATCACAAATCATATAAACCTCTGACAGCTATTATTGATGCAGAGAATATTCTGTAAACAGAAAACCCATACTTACTTTTTTCTTTATTTCATCTTGTTCCTTTTTGCTGAGGGTTCTCTTCGCCACTGCCATCTTGCCAATGCTGAAAGACTTCAGTTTGCTCTCAAGCAGCGCCTGTACATGTCAACAAAGTATGACTGATTTCACCAGGTATTAATTAAACACTCATTACCACTGTTTAATTACTGGATTGTAAACAAACACTTCTGGTTCAGGTAATGTTGACTCCTGCTATTATCATTATTATTTAATATGGCTATCAAATATCACGTTAACAGGTACCTTCAGCGCGCTCTGTACCCGCTGGTTTATAAAGTCGGCTGTATCAACTAGGCGCATGCAACCGTTCCTCAGACATTTAACAGTGACTATCTAAGTATAATTCATAAAATATTTACAACCAAGCTGCAGATGGAGACCAGGAATTATTCAGAAATTAGCTAAATTAACGAGAGGCCTAACAAGTCGTCTTTTGGTGCAGCGCCGCGGACTGAATGCATTACGCTAAACACCGAATGACGGTTAGGCCCCAGCTCCGAAATGCTTAATTTGTCATTTCCACACTGAAATATACAACCACTGTACTTCATTCTGAATGCAATGCATGTGTAAAGCTTGTGATTTGCGAACAAGTTCATTCCTGTCATAACTGCTTCCATTAATGCCGTTTATGGTCGCTAACATCTTAGCTTAGCTTAGCTCAAACCAGGCAGTGTGGCTGCGGCGCCACAGTTAGCCGTAGCGCGACAGCGTTAGCAGACACTGTTGCGCACACTCCCTGCTGTGGTCTCTTACAGCAAACAGTTGGTGCTGTTCAAGAACAAGATTATTCGCACAGTTCTTATTACAACATGTGCGAGCGAGCTAAGACAAATACAAACTATAAGTTTACCTTAGCGCTAGCTTTCTGAGAGCCACCAGGCGTTCGGTCCGCCATCTTTTGTGGAACTGAAACGAATCGATCGCCGAGCTGATGATAGTGGCAACTGTGAAATTCCAGGCGTCGCAATCAATCACAGAATCAACGACGCTTTCCTTCTCTCTTAGTTTCTCACACGCAACACCAGGATTCAAAATAATGTGGAGTGGGCCTTGTATTTAAATAAATTGTATTGTAAAAATTGTATAAATTAACAAATTAATACCCGATCTATTGTACCGATCATCAGAGATAATTAAAAACTCTGAAAGAGAAAAATTAACAAGGTAAACAGGCAGCACTAATTCTCTTTTTTTTCTGTTTTCAATATAAAGTGTATTTGCTGCTCTAACTGACTTGAACCATTACCTACATGTGACCAATTTCTTCACTTTTGTTCATTCTTTTTTCTTTGTTTGTTTTTCCCCCTCTGAGAATTCTGATGTGAACGGTGTGTAAATGCGATAACCAGCATACAGGTTCCGTATAACCCAAACCGAAGACTCAGACTGAGCTATCAGGGTAAATAAACAAAGAAAAATACGGAAAGCGTATTCATTCTCTACTCTGAACCGTGACGTGTTTGCTGAAGCTTAACAGGTGTCGGTCAGTGTGGAACAGGTTGTCCCAAACACGTTAAGTCTTTTTCTTATCTAGATATTTATTTTCGAATTAACTGAAAATAAAATGAGCAATCAAATGAACAATGATGGACGGATAAATTTGTATCACAGAAAGGAAACGGGAATTTGAGAGAACAGCACATTTTTAAATTGGAATTTGAGTGATAATGAAATTGCCTACACCACAGTTTGTCCAACAGGTGGTGCTCTATTTCAGTCCTCAGATGACCCCTTAGCTGTGCACAACTCTAACAAGCTGCCATATTTTATATAATTGTATTTTGTATTTCAGTTTATAGACATATATAAAATATAAAATAAAAACTTAGAGTGGAGAACCGAACACCAAGT
>VUQR01034966.1:11589-35178 GCA_015108515.1 Hemichromis elongatus | reverse complement strand
GCGATGAGTGTCCTATGGGCTCGATCCAGTTCAGGGGGGGACTGAAGAATTTGTTCACTGAATACTTCAACCAAAAAAGCTTGTAGGTCTAGGTCAGGGGTCTCCAACTCCAGGCCTCGAGGGCCGGTGTCCTGCAGGTTTTTGATGATTCCTTGATCCATCACAGCTGATTCAAATGGCTAAATTACCTCCTCAACATGTCTTAAAGTTCTCCAGAGGCCTGGTAATGAACTAATCATGTGATTCAGGTGTGTTGACCCAGGGTGAGATCTAAAAGCTGCAGGACACCGGCCCTCGAGGCCTGGAATTGGAGACCCCTGCTGTACACCAAAGCTTGATCAGTTTTAGTTTCAGAAGGATGGCCTCACATTTGACTGTAGAATATTTTGGTATACAAAGGAGCGCTGAAATGCTGTGTGTGGTTTTTGACAAATGTGACACTGTACATTATGACCAAACACTCACTTTGGTTTCATTCACTTTGGTTTCATGTGTCCAAAGCACATTGTTCCAGAAATCTTGTGGTTTGATCAGATATAGCTTTCCAAACCTAAGCCATGAGGCCAAGAACTTTGCATGAGAGGAGGCTTTCACTTTGCAACCCTTCCAAAGAAGGCACACTTGTCCAGTCTTTTTCTAATTGTGCTGCCATGCAGTTTTATATTTAGCGTACTAACTGAGGCCTGTAGATTCTGATATGTAGCAGCCTGACCTTGGAATGAATTAGCTGGAATGTCCTCTCCTGGGAAGATTGGCAATTGTCTTGACCGTTTTTCACCTGGGAATATTTTAATGACAGTATAGAACAGGGGTGTCAAACACAAGGCCTGCAGGCCAGAGTTGGCCCAATGACCAGCATCGGCCTGGCAAAGACTCCAATCTGGCTGTAGAAACACACACACACTTACACAAACAAACAGCCCTGCTAAGGAGCAGATGGTTTTTATTATGTCCTGGTACAAAAACCTTAGAACTGAGAGAGGGTGCACTTTCTTTTTGTTTTGTTTTTCTTTCTTTCTTTTACCATAACTGTATATTGGATGGTTACGGAACAAACAAGACACTGAGAAATTCCCATCGGTCTTCAGGTAAAAAGAACAGTCAGTCTGTTTTGTGTCCTCAGACTAATCAGCAACAAAAATTAGTCGAGGTTTTAACCTCTGTTCTCAGACCGTTCTCGTCATGATTCTAGCACAGAATAAAACTGACCCCAGTGTCTGAATTAGGCAGAACACCAATTTATTATAATGTTTCATGACATAAACATTATTCATATTTTTAAAATGTACTGTGCACTTCTGTTCTGGTATTCCATGGTGGCAGTTTTCCTCAGAGTATTCCATATTCTGCTTTTCAGTTTTCCCCTTTAAGGCTCTTAAATACAATGTGAATAAAGGATGGGATTGATGCATTAAATAAAGATGTCAGTCTGGCAAACTAGTCATTAATTTAACAAGCTCGCTTAATACCCACAGGGGGAAATTTGTTGGAGCTATTTGTTGTAGCTTTAACGATGGTTTAGCACCTGTCATTAAATTCCCAGGTTCGGTTTTAATGGGCGGGTTTGGAAGTTTTAATTGTGGTGATTTAATGTGCAATATTTAATACATGCAAGATTCATTCTTTTCTTCTGGTTTCTCGTTAACCAAGCAATTTGCTGAAGCTGTTTATGGATTTAAGGCATCATCGTCATTATATTTTCTTAGTGTCTTTTTTTTTTAGAAGCAAAGGTATGAAATGAAAACTATTTTCTTATGGAAAAAAATCTATTAATATTATTTATATTTTATTGTTGTCATCTGTCCAAATTAAATGCTTTCACCACTTTAGATTGTTTGTCTTTTTGTTTAAGACTTTTCACCTGAGAGAATGCCACATAATATCTGGCCTGTGTAGAGCAGTCGAGGCCAACACGCTCTGCTAAGCGTGAGAGTGGATCAGGTGTTTGTAGCGCGACTCTCACGTGGAGCGGACCACTCGGGGCTTGGCTGAATAGTTTTCTTGCTTTCAGACCTGTTGTAGCCAAAAAGGAAAAAGCCATGAAATATCCAGGCCAATGTTTTTTTTTTCTTAAATCTTTATTTATCTATTGAAAACAATGGCTTTGTTTTATTTACAAAAAAAGGTTACATAGCTGAGTAATAGATAGGAGGCCTGAGTCTGGAGGCTTTGGTGGAGAATACATAATTTGTCTAGTTAAATTCCAGGCTTAAAAGTGAGGTTTAATAGCCTCTGTTTCTCAAAAGAGCAGAGTATTTTTTCTTTTATTTGTTTTTTCTTTTTTGCACATGCTCGGGTCACACAGCATCCCAGATAAACAAGAAGCAAAGATTTTGTCAAGAGGACAGGAGGGGAAAGAATAACAAGTCTTTTTTTTTTTTAGCTCCTTGGGTAGAACATGGCATATTTGGAGGTCCGGAAACCCAACAGGTCCCTCATCTCATTGCGAAACTTTGACAGGTCTTGGCGAAGGTCGTTGAGATTTTCCACCGTGGCTTGGTCGGTGCTCTGCATCTTCTGCCGGGTGGAGGTCAGGTAGCGGTGAACTAGACAGCACATGATCTTCTGGTAGTTCTCATCCCGCTTTTGCTTCAGGTTCTTCCACTCCTGCAAGGAAAGCATGGTCATTTGTTGAAGATTAGAAGAAAGCTTTCAATTAATCTTTTACAATATTGTTTATCTCTCACCTTCAGGCTGTTCTGCCTCTTCACTTTGCCCTTCGAGGTGTGTGAACAGATCCACTTGCTCAGGCTGGTCACCAAGTAGCAGACAGTCTTTGGGGACGGGAGGATGTTTAAAGGTGGAGGCAGCGTGCACTTGTCATCAAAGTAGCTGAGCCACAGTTTGGCCCGGGCAAACTTCCACTCTTTATCCTCGTGGTTCTACAGAAGTCCAAAAGCCAATAAGAGCACTTAAGAACGCAGGAATGTTGGAAAACTTTCATGCATTTAAACTTTCACACACAGTTTTACAGGAGGAATCCTGAAAACGCAAAAACTTACGGGAACAGATTTTTGTGAAAGATAAGTTGCACTTAGCGTAACCGAAATCAAGCAGGCTTTCAAAGCAAAGAGCCGTTCCAAGGAAATAAACTAGCTAACATCTGTGCAACAATTCAGAGCTACTTTAAGGAAAATTAAACCTTCACAGTAAATGAAAACAGTTGCAGCTTTCGGTTCCAGGACGAATTCAAACTGCCCGTGACAACAGTGAGACCAAAACTTATTTACACCTACAGCAATTTGTCTGAAGCTTTTATGGAGCATGGCCACCAGCAGCTTGGTCAGCACGATAACCACTACGATGTTGTAGGTGCCTATGATCATGGCGCCAACAAAAGAGCGCAGCTCCTCCGTGTAGCTGATGCGGGTGACGAAGAGCGCAACGTGTGCCAGGGAGAAGATGTACCAGAACAGTGCATAGCAGGTCCCCATAAACCTGCAAAAGAGACGAAGCTAGTACATGTGCAGTTCAGATTTAAACATACAACTCTGTGTCCAAACACAGATGAGAAATGAATTGTTAAATATATTTAATAGCAAACACTAAAAAGACCAAAACTTATAACAAAATACTAGAGCAGGGCAACAAATCTAATAGCATTAAATGAATTTGTAAAACACTATGTGGGGAAATATTTTAAGAATAACATTTCTTAATGTAAAATTGCTAGAGGCATGTGGATTCAATTACCTAAATATATCACTTTATTAGAAGACACACAATGAAAATGGCTGAAAACCAATACTCAGTGGTTATTATCTTTGGGCATGCAGGCATTAAAAACAAACACAATTCTAAATGCAATAATTAGTCCCCTCAGTAAAATGCTGAGTTCAGGGGTTGTTAGCATGTGATTCACGCACACGCCCCTGTACAAATTTGCTAAAATGTGTCACTTCAAATGCAAAACAATTTGTCCTTTTGTTTTACATTTTTTAGCTGAATGTAGGATTTAAGTGATTTGTTGTTAAGCCGCTCGAAACTGAGGTGATGCTCCGATGAACAAAATGTCCATAGAGAAAAGCAAGCAGAGAGAGACGAGAGCAATTTGACTGCTGTGCAGACTTTATTACACAACCTGCACATGACTACTTCAGAACTTAATAAGATTTACTAAGCTTCCAGGAACACAGATGTGCTTACCCATCTGTAAAAAAGGTGCAATGTGCATAATATATAAGACCACTTTTGAGTTAAAAAAAAAAATGGAAATCATAAATATGGATATTGCATCACGTCACCAATCAGTTATTTTTGTTTCCATACTTTTACATGAGGATGGAAGGTGAGGGAGAGTTTTCCTGTGATGCTTTTAATGTCTTGGCTCATCTTCACAGCTTGTGCTGCAACGTTTTCCAAAAAATCTGTCTTGAATAGTAACATTTACAAGTTTTACTCTATCTATTGTATAGATTTCAGTTTATTTCTTCTATTTTTTAAAACACACTATTTGTCTTAATATTTGTCCCTGCTTATGTTAAAAATCACCATTTATTTTCTGTCCAAATTCTGTGCCAAATTAGTGTTTTCCATGTACATGAATTGAAGGATGTAAGAACTACACAGTGTGTATTTTTATAACAGTCCTTTCATATGGATTGGCAGTGCCTCAGAGGCTTTTTAAACTATGTTGACTTATCTATTTTTTTTTTTAGCTCAGAAGAAGGCACCCTTGTGCTTCTCAGTACTGAATAAAGTCTGTACTGCATAACTGTCAAAGTGCTCTCACTCCAAGTATTTTCACTTTTCTGCCTCTTTCAATGTTATGATCTAATTTTACGGTATATAAAGATGACATATGCATATAAACATATCTAAAGCATGTATACAAACACATGCTTTATATAACCTCCAACATCCCTCAACATATACACCTAACGTTCATCATAGACGCCAATGCTATCCAGAATGACAGAATGAGGTTTGCCCGTACGTGTGGAATGCGTCATTGCTCTGCTGCTCGCAGAAGATGCCCCCGCAGTCCTTGGGTGGATTGTTGTCCTTATCTTTCTGGTCCTTTCCATAGAGCTGGGTGAGTCCAATGGTGAAGGAGAATAACACAAGCAGGAAGAGGCCCAAAAACTTTCCAAACTCCTGCAGCATTTGACCCATGGAGATCTAGCGAGAGAATAACATTTTCCGATTAATCTTGTGCTGCTTGCTATAACAGCTTTCGCAAAGAAATCTCAATAATCTTTATCAGCCTTTAAGAAGCTGGACTGGATAAAGCTTGACTCCGCTAAATGTCTGATCTGAACAACACTGGCCTGAAATGAAAACAGCTAAGATATTACAGTATCACATTCTCTGGGCTAAGCAGATCTCCCTTTAAGACACAAATCAATGAAGTTTATTAAACGTCTGGGTAATGTTTGAGTCTTAGATTTGATAAACTAGATTTTCTAAATTCTCTAATCAAATAACTTTTGTGTACTTGAACTGTGATATTGTAAGAGTCCAACTACACATTAATTAGACACACTTAAAATTGCAGTATATTATTTATTTATTATTGATTATTTAATAATGTAAAAGTAACACTGTAATTAGACATGCACTGATACCGATACTGGTATCGGGTATTTGGGCCGATACCATAAAATGTGTGTGTGCTCATACTCAGAAATTCGATTGCTGTGCAGACTTTATTACACAACCTGCACATGACTACTTCAGAGCATAATAAGATTTACCAAGCTTCCAGGAACACAGATGTGCTTACCCATCTGTAAAAAAAAGGTGCAATGTGCATAATTTATAAGACTACTTTCAAGTTAAAAAGTTTTACTCTATGTATTGTATAGATTTCTGTTTATTTCTTCTATTTTTAAAACATACTATTTGTATTATTAATATTTGTCCCTGCTTGTGTTAAAAATCACAATTTATTTTCTGTCCAAATTCTGTGCCATATTAGTGTTTTCCATGTAAATACATTGAAGGATGTAAGAACTACACAGTGTGTAGTTAACCGATACCAGGAACCGATACCAACTTATTTCATGAGTCAGAGGGTGGCTTGTCATTTCTGTTGTAATTTTTTAGATTGGCCACTAGAGGAACATGTCGCTCTAAACAGGAACAGGGTTAGGCGAGTGAGACTGGCAGCTCCAGATACAAAAACAAACTAGAGGCGCTGTAGCTAGCAATTTAAGCAATCTGAGGACACATTATGCGCTGGAGTACACCGAGTTTGTTACGGATAACGCAAGACCAGAACATCAAACTTTAACTCAGGTTTTTTGAAAAGCGACAAAAAATGTCAAGAGAAAATCCATGAGTTAAAATAACAGAGGCTCTGACTCATTTTATCGCTCTGGATGACCAGCCACTGTCGGTCGTGGAAAACGTAGGATTTCGCTGTCTTCTCAGCATTCTCAGCATACTCGAGCCACGATATGAGATTTCTCCTCAGAGAAATCTCTGAGATCACTCCTCAGTTTCACAGCGCAGTGGATTGATGAGGAGTTTGTTCATCATCAAGTCACACTACATGCAAAGTCGTTCAGGGGCTCGTACACTATCCAAACCATCGTAGCTGCTTTCGATAGCATGCTCCAGACCTGGGATATACCGAAGACATTTTTCATTTGTGGTCATTTTTTATTAATATTACATTTTTATAGGCAGAGAATAAAACAAAACCTTTCTGCAAATTCATTGCATTTTATGTGTGTGTGGTAGAAGTATCAGTTTTTGTACCCGGTATCGGCAAGTACTCAGATCCAAGTATCGGTATCGTATCGGTTTAAAAAAAGTGGTATCATTGCATCCCTTACTGTAATACATTTAAATTCAGCTATAGTCTTGCAGAATTTGTTTCTACTTTGTATACTAAATTTTTACTCTAGTACTTCCTTTCAAAACTATTCAGACATTTTTAAAAGACACATGCTTGCACTGCTTCACCACCTTTTGACCACTCGTAGCATGTTTTTTCACGCATGTTCCGATTTAGTGATGGTACCCTCAGGGAAGAGGAAGAAAACCTACTTATTCTGGCTGCTAGATTGCTCTCAACCTACCTGAAGAAACACAGAGACAAACATGGAGGAAGCCAGAAAGAGGACTAGAAAACAGAAATCTTCTTAGAGCATTGCAAACCCTCTATTTACAGGCCTGTGTGGCATATCTTTTTATAAGGACTTTGAGATGGTCAAACAAGGTTAGAACACACTCTTACGCTTACAAAACACAAACACATATAAGGTGTCCAGTGTAAGAGAAAACCACTCTGGCTGCATGACGAATCATGATGTTTGATGAATGGTGACTACAGAGTTTGTGCTGGAACCCAGGGAGTCTATTTGAGAAGGTTTGGTCTGTTCAGGTGATTTATTCCTCCCAGTGTGTTCATCTGCCACTTTGTACACATCTGATTTAGGAGATGTGGGCGCTCCCTGCCTGACAGATATCCTAAACTGGTCACTGTACAAACAGACCAGAAATATAGCAGCTTATTACCTCCTCACCGTGACTGGAGGAGGTCTAATGCATACCGCAAATAAATCTAACCAAAGATACATATTTTCTGTTAAATTACTCAATACAGCACTGTTAGATAATGACAGGAGGTTTAATGTGATTTAATTTCTAGATTGAAAATTAAATGCATCTGCTTGTTTAATTTTGGGTTCCTGAGGCTGGACCCTGAAGTGAAAAAAATTGCTTGTTCTGCAGATGTTTATTGTGCAGTGTAGTAAAGACAGCTTGCATGGAGTCGTTGCTTTCCAAAAACTAAAACACTAAAACTCTTATAAAATTAAACTCCTGCAGACAGACTGCTATAATGGCGACATATGATCCAATATTAATCTTTACAGATATATCGTTTTTTCCATACATAACTACTGATAAAATAAAACTAAAAAAGGAAAAAAGAGAGGACAAACACACCTCAACCATGTTATGAGTGCTGACATTTCACCAAAGGGCGCTCTGGAACTTCCCCGTTAGCGAGTCGGGTGGAGGTTTAAACTGCAACATCATACCTTAGTAAGGACTCATAAATAATTACACATATCTAATGTTAGGAAAATCTGCTTATGTTAAATTTTTTTCTTTCTCAAAAACTTATCGGATTTTTAAATCACTAAATATTGGTTTTAGTCCAAACTGCCATATACCATTCTACTTTCAATATAGCAGTCTAGTTTCAGGAAACACTGACACTCCTGCAACAAAAACACTTTTGCAGCCAAACCAAATGTAGTTTGCATAAAATAAATATTTCATTTAGGAACAAACCTGAAATTGTCAGTATAATCTCTTTTGTTATACTAGAATGATTCTGTGATGGTAATTCTGTAGACAGAGCAATATTTGCACTTTTTCTAAAATAAGAAGGAGGCTACAGCTCTGATGGTGCTGAATTCATCCTGAGATTTGTTCATGTTGATTTCACTGCAGAAACTGTGAAATCGGGGCAGCAGCTCAGCTGTCGTGAGCCCAGAAAACTTTTAACGTTAATGCTAATATAGTAGTTCTCCCAATGACACATGAAAAGATGTAAACAGTTAGGTTCAGGTGAAGTTATGGTTGCTGTGCTACTTGCGTTGATAGCAAACTCTGTAAAGATTGATCACAATCTCTATTGCCTCGATTTAATTGAATTAAAGAGGGATCCTGCTTGTGTGTAACATTACAGCAGTTTGAGAAAATTAAAGAAAGGAGGCCTCATTCCTCTGGTTTCCTAAATGGAAACAGAGTCTGAGAGTATTTTATAAGCTGTGTATTTAGGAGAAAGACTCAGTTCAATTTAATCCTTGCTTATAACCTCTAAAGTCATCCGTATACCTTTAGCACGACTTATTTCTATTTCTCTTATACACACTCAAATAGCCCAAATGACTCTCAGTTAGCCTATGATGTCAGTGAGGTTAAGTCTGGGCCATGATAAACCCACACCACAGATGCATACTCCCACTTTTAGTCACTCTTTCCAAACTCAGTTGGGGGCAATACCCACCAGAAATATGAGCTGGTCTCTTCAGGGTGGACAGAATGAGCGAAACGTTCATTACTCCAACCCACATAGTACTGACTCACTGTCTGTGTGTGTGTCCATGTATGAGCAGGAGCTCGCCTGAGTACAACCTAACTGAATCCTAGCATGCCAGATATCACAGGAGTGTGGAAATGTGTGGGTGCGTGTGCTTATAGCAGAGGTGTGTCTGCCACGTGAGTGCGAGTACGGCTGTGTACACGCCAACCAAACCAAACCAACTGTATTTTCCATCCTGTCCAGCCAGACAGTTATGTCACGGAGTGTAGAAGAAGGGCGAGAAGAAAAAAAAATGAGAGTGAAGCAGGAAGAGCGCAGCTGAAAAATGCTCATTAAAAAGCTACAGAGCAGCCTGACTGTTTTAATAGTCAACCACAAACAGCACCTCGAAATAATGACAGGAAGGCGTGCTCACAAAGGACTGACCTCACTGCGCACCTCAAGAGTCCTTTACGCTTTAAAAGTCACACTTTGGGAACAATGAACCTCACATTTGCTAGGAAAAATTCAGATAATGGCAGGCTTTATGATTTCCCTCTGCCAGCTGGATAATAACATAAAACCTGATTTGATAAAAAGGGACACCTATGGCGCCTGAGTAGAAAATATGCAAACCAGACTTCTGGCTTTTCCGGAGCTACAAAGAAACAAAAAAAAATCCAATATTCAATCAAATGTCGTCATTTTGATTTTTTTTTTTTATTTCACAGACAAAAGTAACACTACTTGGCTAATAACGTCTATAACCTTTTGCAAATGGCAAGAAAATGTAAGCTAACTCTGGTTGGCATTATAAGCTAAAACAAGCTAATCATGTGAATTCAGTGCAGCTTTTCCAGGCTTTGGAGAAGCTTAAGCAATATTTTTCATTTGGATATCTAATATTTTCCACAGTGCTCCATTGATATACTTTCTATAAAAGATGTTCCTTGTTAAAAATGTCAAACAATAAATCCAATTTTGATTTGAAAAGAAAAAAACATCCCACAAGTTTATTTATTAACAGTTTCCCTTCTCTGCCCTGCCTTTGTTCCCATGCAGCCAAAATCATATAGATCTCACATACTTCAATAAATCAACTGTGTCCAGTGTGAAGGGAGTCGTTCAGCATGGCGATGTATATGGTAAATAAGCTGCAAATGCCTTTTCAGTTTATTATGAGCACATTATCACAGCAGAACACATTAATCTACTGCCTCAGTTCACCATGCTTATACTTAATGCTTATGATGATGGTTCTGCTGAGCACAGCTGGTGTGATGCTTAGAGTTGGCTCGCCCTGGAGTGTTCACATCCACTAACAGAGGAAGAGAGTGGGTGGTGTGTGTGTGTGTGTGTGTTGTTGGGGACAAAATAAATTAAATAAATAAAGAAGCGAAGCAGTTTTATAATCATTACATAACTATTAGGTCATTTTTCCTCATTAAAGGGCTTTACAGATACATCCTTTAAACCCCTCAGGGATCACAGCCAAATCTCATTGTCGCCTTCTTGCACTGGCTGAGAATCAAGCCTCTCTACTAAACACTCATAGCTACTTTAATGTACATGCCAACTATTTTCCTACCTGTAGAGGGCCCAGTATGGAGCTCGTGGTGTACATGAAGAAAAGTCGCAGGTAACTGAGAACGTTGGCAAAGGCAAACAGTCCCTCGGCCACCAGGATTGGATGGAAGGCATCCCAGTCCTTCCTGTTCTGCTCCTGATCTTTAAACTGCAGAATAAGCAAAGAGATTCAGAGAAAGATACATATTTGAATGTACTGTCACCATCTTTTAATCTCAATCACATTGTTTTTCCAAAGGACACTGAACACTACATATTTCTACAGTACTGTGCAAGTCTTGAGCCCACTCTCGTTTCTTTATGTTTTCCAAGAAGACAGGCTTTGTTTCAGCAATAGTTTTCCAGGCTTTCTGAAGGTCCTTCACAGTTGTTCCACTACATTTTCACTTTTTCTTTCATTTTTTTTTTATATAACCTAAGAATCATTCAAGCATTAATTCTAATTCACGGGATGAACTAGTGCTGTATCTACACATTGCAGACAAGTTAGCAATAAATCAATTTTAAATTACAACTTTAGGCTGTTACTAGCATCCTGTCACAAGCAAATACAGTAGTTTGTAAAATTTATGAAAAATGATAAAGATAAAACAGATGTTTTGCACCAACAAGGTTATTTCCAAAGGGCTATTAGGTGAAAACTTAACACGCTGTGCCTTGTGTGAAATGACTCCGTAAAAAAAAACTGAGGAAACTGGACTTCTTAAAAAACAAAAGAAGGAATCTAGCAAAGACCTGACACGAGACCTGAGAGATGCATCTGGACCTTCAGCTCATCCATTTACTGTTAGCCAAAGTCTCATAAGAAATGGCCCCAATGATAGGTTGGCTGACAAGGAGCAAACGAATAGAAACCCCGCACAATCACAAACCGTACTCCAGACCTGAAAATAATTGAAGCAGTGTAGGATCGTCTTGACAGAGAACAGAAGAAAAGGAAGCCAAAACCCAAAAGAAGAGCTTTGAATGTCCTTCAAGAACGATTCCTGAAGACTACTTAAAGAAATGACAGGAGAGGTCTAAATAGAAGTCAGACCTCTATTTCAAAACTGTTTGGCCGTGTGTGGTCTGTGCTCCCTTTACTGCCTTAGGTGACGCACATTACACCTTTATCAGTCTTAATGGTGCATTAGAAAGCTCAATTCCTAGAATAGCTTTGCCCAGCTTCAACATGATCTGAGATCTAATTGAAACAACAGATAAAAACACCTCCCCGGAGTGTAGCGTTAATATGCAGAATGATGAATCACAAGCATTAATCCACGAAAACTTAAATCTAATTATCTATCCATTAAATGTAAGGAGTGTGCGCTATGTGTCTGTACCTTGCTATGAGCAACAATCTTCAGAGCAAAGGCGGCTAAGTAGAGGGAATTCATCACAAAACTCAGCTGGTTCCTAGACTCTTCCAGAAAGTCTTCCAGCCCCTCATACCACAGACGCTTCACATCTGACCACACCATTCCTATAGGGGGGAAAAAGAATCCACCATTACCACGTACACACAGACGTATACACACACACCCACCGCTGGAAAAAGGACGTCATCCACAGCATTTTAAAATCCCTCCAAGACTCAGCCATCAGTCATCTGACAGAAAGAGCCCGGGGGAAACAGGAATGTGTGAGACACAAAAATCAGAGATTAATGTGCTGAAAATGTGTCATCTGTGGGATTTAGGGAGGTGCATGGAATTTAATTAAGATGAGTTAGCGTGTTTTTGTGTTTAAATGGCATTTCATCAATTCTAAATGTACAAAAGAAAAAAAAAAAACCCCTCCAGGTGCAAGTTAACGTTTAGCGATGTCTCGATTCAGAAACCGCTACAGTGGCCAAAAGCCTGACTGATCTCTTCTTTTGTTTTAACTGAAAAGAAAACAGATGAGCGAAGAGTTTACGACAGAAATCCCATTATGGATTTTTTTTTTTTCAGGCTCTAAACCAAAGCGCGCGCGCACACACACACACGCACGCACGCACACAATTAAATAGTAAGAGAAACATCCAAACACATATGCTTACATGCAGCCTAGCACACACACAGTCTTACAGCATCTGAGTTTTCCATTAACGTGAGGCCTCTGGCCCAGGGGAATACTGGGATGGAGGGATGAGGAGAAAGTTGATAGGAGGAGGGAGAGCAAACAATGGAGAGCACAAAGAAAAAAAAAACAAAAAGTGATGCAGGTCTAAGAACTCCCCTTCCCATTCTGATGACATAAGGCAGGAGGCTGTCTGAGAACGGTAACCATTAGTAATGTCATTCCTCCCATTTAACTCATCTCGGGTGATGTGTTGATGCCGCAGGGATACTGTAGCACAAAATCTCCACCACTGCCTTTCGCCTTGACGTTAAGGCTGTTTTTTTAAAATGACGCAACCAAAAAAAAAAAAAAAAAATGCTGACTTTGTTAAAGTTTATCTTTGATGCTGCTCTTTTGCAATGCTTAAGGAAATGTTCTCCCTCTAGTGGGCTATCGTAGCCCATGGAAAACCCCATTACACTTCTTATCTAATGACTGAAAAACTGATGTCAATCCTGCAGCGTACCAACTAAATTGACAATTACCCCCACAGCAAAGCACAACACTTTGTATCATTGAATAATAGATGTCAATTGCTTCTAAATCCTTTTACATCCTGTCACATGAAGTTACTGGGAAGATTTATTAAAGAAAGAGCTGAAACCTAGATGTTGTGGTCGTGACGCTTTGTCTCCGCTGGAAATTGCTCGGATTTTTTGCAACCGAGAGACAAACATGCAAACTGAGGAAGCAGAGCCATTAAAGAGACTGAACGCCCGTGTTAATGGTTTCTTGGCAGAAGGAGTAAGGTAAAGAGGCAGAGTCAATTTCCAGCTGTCATTCCCCGCCCTTTTTCTGAAAAGATAGCTGGTGTATGTGTGAATATGTTTGCAAGGCTGTGTGTTGAGTTCATTGATGCCAGCACTCAGAAGGGCCGCAGGGGGGAAAGAAGAAGCTGCAGTTTCTTTTCTATTGTGCTCAATTAGAAGCAGGGCTGACGGATTTAATCCGGTCAAGCCGGGCTTTCTGTCATTTGGCGTAGAAACAGCCGTTTGTCATGTAATGCCTGATGTGATTATGGACACGGGATACTGTACTTTAGCCAGACCATAACAGGAAGCGCTCATTTTCACCACACCATACCCTGTTACCGTATTAACCTTTAGTTTATAGGACTGGGTTTTGACTCTATTTCTAGTTCCTTAATGTGCATTAGGAGATAGATAAGTATTGAATTATAGAAGCGCTGAAATATATAAAGCACAATAACTACACATAATGTATGACACACCTCGGGAAACAGCATTACGTGTTATTTACGAGGTAAAACTCTGACCTATGATCCAGAGGATGAGCAGGTAATCAATCATCTCGAGCGCGGGGCCCATTGTGTTCTTCTTGTTCTCGTTGTAGACCAGAGAGTACAGGTTAAGCAGCAGCAGGAAGGTGAAGTAAGAGGCGCTGTGGATGATGAACTTAACAAAAGGGGTATGGATTATTTGGCCAACACGGGAGCGCGGCACCAGAAGGTAGCAGACAGAAAGGAGAGGCCAAAGCATGGCCACGCTCAGAACCGTGGCCATTTTTAGACAGGTGTGTTTGCGTCGGTAGCTGGCCATCTCTCCAAACCAGACTGTGTTGAGGAACTGCTGACAGTTGGACTGAGCCACAAACTGTAACAGGGACATCGAGAGAGAATGGCAGATAAAGAATCGGTGGACAGATGTTTAAAGCAAAAAGAAAAACTTTACGAAAAATCACCAAAGTCAGTCCCCTTTAGGATCTCGAAAAAAAAAAGAGTTCAAGATTTGAGATGTGAGAACAACTCTTAGATTTCTGGGCACAATTATGCTTTGATGATAAGCACAAAGACTGGATTAGGAAAAAATAGCTGTGTGGTGAGCCGTGGACAGCTCCAACACCAAATCTACTCTACTAATCAGTTGCAGACTGTAGTTTAAGATTTTTCGCACAAACATGACAGTAGCATCAATCTCCTCTTACTTTAGGCAAAAGAACCAATAACCTCCCTCTGCCTCCCTCTTACTCTATCCCTAACATCCTCTTCTGTCACATCAACTCTCTGCACGTCCTTGATTCTTCTCTGTGTTCTTCCTCTTCTCTTGATATCTGACAGTTTTACAGTCAACTTTTTCCAATATATCCACTATGCCACCTCCACACATGTCCAAACCATCTCAGCCTTTTCTCTCTGACTTTGTCTCCAAACCGCTCTACCTGAGCTGTTCCTCTGATGGACTTCATTTCTAATCCTCCCTCTCCTGGTCACTCTAAATCAGCATCCTCACCTTGGCCTCCAAACCATACGACGTAGCAGGTTTCACTACCAACTTGTAAACTCTTCCTGCATGCCTTCTGTCACAAATCAGGGCATTCATTCTGACAATAACTAAGCAGTGAACACATTTGTCATTAGTCACACTGCCCTCTTGTTTCAGCTAAAGGTACAAATCCAACCACAAATACGAACTGTCAATCACAGAGCCATTTAGTAATGTAAAGGTAGTTCTTTGACGTACACCCTCTGTAGAAACCTTATGAGTGTCTTCAGCAGCAAACAGTACGTCACTACCTGCTCAGTGATGTATGCAAACCTCTTTTTGGTTGTACTTGATAGCCAGTTTAAGTCGGCTGAGGTTCATGCGCTCCTCCAGTAATCCTCTCTTGTCAACATGATCCTCAGTAGACGTGTGGTTGAGAATCACTTCGAGCTCTCGAGAGTTTCGAGCCTGAGCCAGCAGGTCTTTGGCAAACATCTTGCACTGCTTTGCCAGTTCCTCATAGTCAGTTCTAGAGCAAATAAATTAGATAAAATAAGAGGATATTAGGTTAAGATTCTTATCAATCTCAGGCTATAAAAGAAAGGATTTACAGCTTTGCTATATGCATTTGCATCTGTTTACAGGCAAAGAAATTGGATTAACCCTCTGATGCATGTGCAGCATGTTGACTCTACCTGAACTCCACTTCAACGAGACTGAGCTCCTTCAGGTCTGCACTCAGCTCAAAGGCCCTGAGTATGGGATCTTCCTCTGTCAGCATGATGAGAGAGGGGCTGGCTAGGCAGCGGTAGATGTCGAGACGGAACCTGACCCACGACCATCGACAGAAACGAGGCGGTTAAAAAAGAACAAAGGGGACAGGTGGAAACATGACAGACTTCTGCAGACGGGAGAAACACTGAGTCCTCTATATCTGTTTCATTTATACCTTCTTTCACCTCTATGTTGTTTGGCAGCCAAACTGCAGAGTGATTCATTTAGTGTACTGTGTGGGAGGCCACACTGCCCTGCACAGAGAATAAAAACGCCCCTGCGGAAGAGATCAGCAAAATCTCATCTGCAATCCTGAGAAGGTATCAGAAACCGAGAACTCCTGCTTCCCAGAGGAACTGCTGCTGTTTTGCTGTTTTCCCCTTAAATTAGAGTTTGTATTGATTTTGTATTTCAGTAAAATACTTGTACTGAATTCTAGAAGTAGCAGACTGGATTTTCAACCTGATGCTGTAATCAAAACAAGGGGCTGCAATGTTTCACAAGAGCCACTTTACTTTTTCGTTGGGTCAAAACAATCAAAACATCACCTACAATACAGAAGTGGTATCGACTATTCCAATTTAAAGTAATTGAGCAGAAAACTAGTCCTCTGGTGCTATTAATGCACTCGTCTGCACAAAGTCAATGCCACTTAAGTGTTTTGTGAGCTCTAGGTAACTGCACCTGGAGTGTCGTAAGCTGTCCTTCTTGTTTTTAACATTGCAGAGCGTGCATTCGCAGCCAACAGCGTGAGGCCGGGGGAGAGAGATGTCCTGCTTGAGCAGCATGGTCAGGATCTCGTAGTTGTTCCTGTGGGCTGCCAGAATGACCGGAGCCACATCCATGGTGGTGGAATACTCTGGATTTTGGATGCGCTGCATCAGTTTCTGACAAGAGCATGGTAATATATTTATTAAAAAACATCTAAAACACTGTAGGGAAATGATCAGTTATATAATTCTGCTTTTTGCATTAATGGTGCTCTTTTATTGAAAAGGAGCAATAAGTGTAGACTTACAGCAATAGAGGGCTTAGAAGATCTCCTTGGCCTGTGGTTAAGGAGAATGTCCACAGCTCCTACCACCTCTGAGTCTATGGCCACCAGCAAAGCGTCTGTTGCCTACACAGAAGGAAATGCACGATTTTAATGATGTATATGATGTCTTGTGTATATTATTTTGCCCCGAGTGTGTGCTTGCTCGTCACCTGGCAGCCATACTCCAGGAGCAGCTGAAGGATGTCCAGATTCTCGTTCTCGATGGCGATGGTCACTGCATCTCGGCCCAGCACGTCTACACAGTTGATGTTGAGCTCGCCGTGTCTGTTCTCCTCCAGCAGTTTCTTCACCATGTAGTAGTCACCTGAGAAGCAAGATAAGGACAAAGCAGCACATCATAAATGCGATCCACCTTGGCAAATTCTCGCAAAGGCGGATCCTTTGAAGAAGCGAAGGCATTAATCTGAGCGCGGTGCCAAAAGGACACAAACACACAGCGCCGGTTATCAGGCGAGCTCGCTCAGAGAACAGGCTCGGCTCCAGCGGCAACCCTTAATCTTGTGTAACAATAACATCTCCCTCAAAGGACAATTTCTGTTGCTGGGCCACGTTTAGGGAGACTTTATATGGTCACAGTGGCAGTTATTGGCTTAGCACACCTCTGCCTGTACAATGTTCTTAACTTATCAATGAAATATTCTCCCGCCAAGGGGACCAGTTGAGAAAACCCATGCCTCTTTGTTATTTTACACTTACACTGGCTACGTCTTGCTTTGCTGGCATCTAGCTTGTTTGCATTAACTTTCCATGTTGGGGGGGTTGTGAAAAGTCAAGAGACCAGGGTAAGAAACTTAAAGTGAAGCAGAAATTTAACTATTAACTACCTCTCGGGCAAATTTCCACAGTATCCTAAGTGTGGACAGCTTTGAGCGGTGTACACTTGAGTGGGGAGGATCTAGTATGATTGAGTAGTTTGCCTGCATGACATCTGCCATGCTGTCACTCCGGGTGCACTCTACGTCCTATATCAGACTTGTAGTTTCAGCATCCCTAATGATCACAATAACGAGCTTCCCTCTGATCGTAGTCACGTGTTGCGCGGACATCCCATTGCATTACAAACAGGGAACAACAGTCCAGATATTAAATTAGACGAAATAAGAGCCAAACCTTTCTCGCATGCCAGCAGGAAGAGCTTCTCGTCCAGAGTCGTCTCCTCTTTCACTTCTCTCACGTCTTTCAAGGCCAGGAATTTGTCCGGAGAGGAAGCGTCCGTGCCATGGTACAGAGCTGCCATTACGACGGAGAGCGAGTACGGCAAGACGCTGATGTGCATCCCACTAGAAACCGACGACCATTACACGAGAAATCCCGTCATATGCGATGACATGTGAGGAATGCTTGTGTAGTTGCGCAGCAGAGGTTTAAAGCGGCCGACTAAAACCAGTGTCAGTAAATGCTGGCATAACCGTCCCAGCTCCGGTGTGTTCGCTTTTTCCCTTTTTGGGGTGTTAAAATATCGCCTCCTGTAGCACTTTTCGCACCATCGAGCACAAACGTGAGGTTAAAAAGTGTTCACGGCGACGGCGAGTCGACAAAACAACGCGGTCATTTCTCGCGGCGTGTTTACAAGCACCATCTTCTCACTCGCATCGCAGTGGTCCTGATGCTGCTGGCGAGGCGTGCACTGCGCATGTTTCCTCCTCCACCTGCTCGATCGTTTCGCAGGCGCAAAGCCTCTTCTCCGTGATTACGTAACAGTGCATCTTTGCCTTGTACAGCACACTGTTTAGATTCATAGCGAGTGAGCGTTCACTGTGACAGTGCATGCACATGTGCTGACTCTGAAGCATGCACGTAAACTGCACACATACAGTATGTTAAGACTAGGAGATAAAGACAGAAAACAGCAATGGCTGCGGCTCCTGCTCAGGTCACTTCCTGCAGTAATGTGAAAGTCCTGATGGAAATGATGTGTTTGGACATGCATGGGTGATATTTAGTGCACATGGATATGGATATGGCGGCATATGGTCTCACATAATCCGTGACAGACTGTTAGGAAAGACATCTGCTATCCTCATTCAGTGACATCTCTTTATAAAGTAGTTCTTTACATACTGCAAATAATACAGGCCCAGTATTGGCGATGCCAGTACAGATACCGACACTTTTAACCTATAAAGGCCGCTGTAGGTGAGGCCAGTGCATCATGATTGATTGTTATAGACTTGTTATTTGAACCAGTCTGCACCCACTGCTAAGAAATCCCATAACCAGTGAAAGAAAGGGTTTAATGTGGGCTGGTATACAGTTTTAGGGAACATATACGTCGTTCAGTTCACTCACTACTCAAGAGCAATGGAAAAAGTGAAATCAAAAGAAAATACAAAAAGCGTTCACATCCTCCAAATTAATAAGCCACAATAAAGTGACAGTGAGTCAGCATGCTTAGTGATAAAGCATTGATAATGAATGCTGAGCTCTCTTATGCCAGATTATTACTATTATGTTTTAAATCAGATGTCATTAAAGACAACCTTTGGTTTTTCTACAAATGTAACTCAGCTGGGTTGTATAAAGTAGAAAACCGTCTTTTTCTTTCTTTCTTTTTAAATAAGAAATTTGTGTGCCAGAATATTGGCTTGCAAATCATCACAACGCACATTTCTGATGATGCGAGCCAAATATATTACTTTACCCACCACGCTCTTGCACTGCCAAACAGAAAAAAAACACCATGCACTGAAACAGAAATGATTTCCTGGGCGGGTTTCTATCACAGTGTGAATACATGTTGAAATTAGGGCGGGGAGGGAAACGTACACTTTCAGTATTCTCTGCTGTGGTTTCGCGTTCACTGTTTGACTTGATACAAGAAAAAAACACATTCAATGAAGGGCTCTTTACTTTCCAACAGCACCAAATCCTAATGTGGCTTTTGTTTTTATAAACATCTGTAAAATGCAGGTGGAATGAAGCAGTTGCACAGTAAGAAAGGTTTCATATTAAAAACAAACTTCTTTACAAAAGAATAAGATTAGAAGATTTTTCTTAAACCAAGCACTGCTAACCCTGAGTACACATCTTTTTATCCTTACGCTTGCACACTGAAAAACAAATAGAAGTCTGTAGTTAAGTAGACCGTTCTGAAGAGTAGTACCTCAATGCTCCAGCAGAGGGCAGTCTGCACAAAGGAATTTCACTGTAGACACCCGCATAGGATGAGAACAAAAAAATGAAGATATATTGAAAGCACACGTTACCGAGAACAGGAAGGAAATGCCGTATAGTCAGCATAACGCCTAATATATTGCTCCTCAGAAAGACTCACTTCATGCACAGGACTTGAGCAGTGCTTGATGGGAAACAGTGTAGTAAAATCTCAACATGGATATTACCCTACAGATTTAGAGGTTTCTCGCTGGGGAGAGTCAAGGGACAAGAAGGGTTTCAATTCATTCAGTCTATGCTCTCCACACCCCGCTTGATCATGGTTGTAATCCCGCACAGGCAAGCCTCGTAGGAAAGATGATTTTCAATCTGCAGGGCATGTGTTTCCCTTCACACAATCACATGGCCTTTCCAGTTCCTGGGGAACAGCTGTCAAATGTCCCATTTCAGCTGATTCCACTTGAGAGGAGTGCTTGTCACTGAGTGTTTCCATCACGTCCAATGAAAAATTATTACATCCTCTACAATCATTACTGTAGGCCATCACTCTCAGATCAGCTTAAAATGCAAGTGTTTCTATTTTTTTTATTTATTAGATTTTATCTTATTAGATAAATAATACAATGGTATGTGCATAGCTCTCTTGTAATTGATAACGGGGGTTTTCTTTCTTTTAAAGACAAACCCCGGGCTACCCTCTTCTTCTCTAATTTGAAATATTGATTCTCTCCTGCAGTCACGCACGATGAGGAGGACGTGCGTAAAAGGAAAAGTAAAGACTGGCTTTGGAATAAGATCACGGCCTTAAGACTTAGAAAAAAAACTAAAAATAGGTTGTATATTGAAAAAAGAGAACAAAAAACAAAACAAAATAGAACACCGCTAATCGCTTTCACTGGGTACAAATGAGAGGCTGAAGCACGGTTCAGACAATGTGGGGTGGACTTCACATAAACATAACAACAGCACCGCCACCATCCATCCCCCATGCCCTCCTCATCTACCGTTGCTGTGATCTGTGGGAGCCACCATTAACGTGACAGGCTTGCAGCGGGTCCAATGACGTCGGTTCGCTGACGAGCGTCGGCTGGTCGCGCTCCAATGAGCTCTCTCAGAGGGCGGGTCTTGGTCCTGCTCTTCAGATTGAATCGGCCCAGTCTGTATTAGTTGGATGAGCAGAAGAATGAGACGAAGAAACGCGTTAGCGCCCTAACTGCGGACACAGGCGTTTCTCTGCTCCATCATGGCAGCTGCGGAGTGATTTAGAGGATCCGGCCCGTCGCGCGGAATCGTGACCGACGCCCGAATCTTCCGCGGCCGCATTTACGAGGATGTTTCAGCTGATAACGGCTCGAGGATGCTTCCGCTAAACGTGCCCCAACTGGGCGTCTGTTACGATGCTGAAGGTGTCTTGGTTTTTGTTTTGAACGCGGGCCATCCACAGAATCACTGCAACGCCTGCCATGGACAACTTTAACGCTCCTCTCTTCCAGCGTTTCTATGACGAACATTGCGCAGTGCAGTGAAAAGGCAATATCGTTTCGTTGCTGTCGAACTGGTGCCGAGTACATTACCTAATTCATCAGGGTGTTTATTCCCGGTACAGCCTATAAACACACTACCGAGCGTGTTGGTGCACTGTCAATGTAAGGAGCTTCGTCCAGCGGTGAGAGCCACTCTCCGATGGTACAGATGAGAGGCAAACAATATCATCAACCACTGAAGTTGACAGCGCCTTGGGAGAAGGATGCAGGCTTTGGAAGGAAGCTTAAAACATACAGGAATCATACCAAGATAATAGCACAGCCTGGGATCGTGATGAAAGTGCTACGCAGGAAGAGGATTGTGTTGTTTATGGCCTATTTGTTACTGCTCGTGCTCACTATGCTTAACTTGGCTAATTATAAATGGACTAAGGAGCCGCAGCAGTGTAATCATCAGATGAGGAGCACCACTTATCAGAGCAGATCTGATATTCGTTTCCTGTACAGGCCCTCTCTGGCTAAGAAGAGGCAGCTTATTTATGTGCTGACCACCTGGAGGTCAGGCTCGTCCTTTTTTGGGGAGCTGTTTAATCAAAATCCAGAAGTGTTCTTCTTGTATGAGCCAATGTGGCACATCTGGCAGAAACTGTACCCCGGTGACGCCGTGTCGTTACAAGGGGCAGCCAGGGACATGCTTAGCTCCTTATACCGCTGTGATCTGTCTGTTTTCCAACTTTACAACAGCCCGGGAGGTAAGAATTTCACCTCCCTTGGACTGTTTGGGGCCACCCTTAATAAAGTGGTGTGCTCATATCCCCTCTGCTCAGCCTACAGGAAGGAGGTGGTGGGAATGGTGGATGATAAGGTGTGTAAAAAGTGTCCCCCTCAAAGCCTTAGACTATTGGAGGAGGAGTGCCTGAAATATAGCACCATAGTCATTAAAGGGGTCCGCATATTGGACGTAAATGTGCTGGCCCCGCTCATGGAGGATCCGTCCTTGGATTTGAAGGTGATACATTTGGTCAGAGACCCACGGGCGGTAGCCAACTCCAGGATCAAATCCAGACACGGCCTGATAAGGGAGAATTTACAGGTGGTCCGCAGCAGAGACCCCAAACTCCGGCGGATACCTTTTGTGGACCCTGGTCACAAAGCTAACAAGAAGGATGGCTCAGATTACCACTCCATTGGAGCCATGGAGGTGATCTGCGACCGCACCTCCAGGACTTTGAGGACTGCCTTAAACCCACCCAGCTGGCTGAAGGGGAAGTACATGGCCGTACGTTACGAAGACCTGGTCGAAAACCCAGTTAAGACCTTAAGGAGCGTCTACCGCTTTGCCAACCTCACCACCAACCACGACATTGAGATGTTTGCTCTGAACATGACCAGTGGCTCCAGTTCCTCATCTAAGCCATTTATAGTCTCCTCCAGGAATGCCACACAAGCTGCAAGTGCATGGAGAACAGTGCTCAGCATCCAACAGATCAAACAAGTGGAAGACTACTGCCACCACTCCATGGCCGTTCTAGGTTACGAGAGAGTGAGAACAGCCGGGGAGGCAAAGGACTTGAGCAAATCTCTACTGACACACTCCAGACTGTGAAAACATCCTCACCACCAAAGACCATTTAATTTAATGTTAATTTTGCATAGAGTGCCGTTTCCTTATATTGTGGAATTAAAGCTTTACTTTAAATAAATGTTCCTGGAGCGACATCGGCCGCATTTGGAATGTACCATCAGTCGAGCAGTTGCAGCTCCGTTTAAAAGGACCACTTCTTTTATACCGGAACACCAGACGGGACCTTGGACCTTGAACACTGCAGCGATCGAGAACAATCGACTCAAAGCTGCGACTATTTGAGGGAAAAAAAAAAAGAAGCTACTGTATAATTCATGTATCATGTTATGATGACACTACAAAGTGGATGTTTCGGGGATATCTTTTTTTGAATGTTCAAAAGGAGAAAAAAAAATATCTATGTTTTCCAGTCTTCATACTGTCTGTAAAAGTGAAACTAGTTAAAGGAAAGGGTTTAAATAAGAAAAAAAACAAAAAAAGGAAAAGAAGTTGACCGCTAATGTTGATTTTTGATATGTGGTTAAGTTCAGAGACAATCACTGGATTGAATTCTTGTGCCATAGGTAGAGGTGTTATCAGAACAGCAGTAGTGCTATGGCTAGATTTTTCAACAAGGGGATTTTTTTTTTAAAATTTGTTTTTTTCTTTCTTACATTTCTTTTTTTTTTTTTTTTTTCTTTTTTTTTGGGGAATTA
>VUQR01034965.1:0-11388 GCA_015108515.1 Hemichromis elongatus | reverse complement strand
AAACCCATCAGGGACAGATTGATCTTCTGCAGAAAGTATGGTGAATGGACTGCTGAGGACTGGGGCAAAGTCATATTCTCCGATGAAGCCTCTTGTCCATAGAAGAAAAGGTGAGCGCTTCTATCACATGATCTTGAAACCACAGCCACTGTTCACTAGTCACGCAGTGTTCTTTACTTTAACTCCATCACAGTGCAGCAAACGAACCTGTTTATCATTCACTTGCCTTCAGAGAATTTTCATGAAGTCTTCAAATAACACAATTGCTCTACATCAGTTTGATTAGCACCATGTTTCACAATATGAAAAAATATAGCACATGTAAAGATGCAATATCTGATTTGGAAATATGTGGACTTTTATGTAAGATTTAAATGAACAGTTCTTACCTTTACATTTAAACTCCCTGCTATTGCTCCTCTCGTGTCTTTCTTATCTCTCTCTATCTCTGAGGGAAGTTAGCTCTCTTTCTTTTCTCTCCCTGTGAAATACAACAGCTGGACCTTTAGCTAGCAACACACTGTGTGACAAACTGCACACAAACGGATTGTGTGTTTGCTGTTTGTTGAGCTGATAGAAACCATACATTTTAAATGACCTGGTATTCACAGAGAGAAGACAACTGATGTTTATGCAGAGGAGCGGCTGTACTGCTGTGCTTTGTGTCAGGAAATCCTGAAGGATCCAGTCTCTACCAGTTGTGGACACTGGTCCTGTAGACAGTGCATCTCCTCATACTGTGACCGGTATGTTTCATCAGGAGACTTCTTCTGTCCCCAGTGTGAAGACAGATCCAGAACCAGAGCTGGACTACAGACAGACAGCCAGAGCAGCTGTGAACAAAGTAAGACAAACATTCGTCTGCTGATGGACCCAATTAAACATAATTAAACAACTCAGTCTGAAGAGTAGATATGGTCATGTGATTGAAGGAACTGACAAAACACAAAGTGGAACCTTTCTCAAAAGGATCTATACAGAGCTCTACATCACAGAGCAACAGCGTGAAGAAGTTTATACCCAGTACGAGATAAGACTGCTGGAGTACACTTTCAAGAAGAACCTCTGTGACACTCCAGTTAAGTTACATGACATCTTCAAAGACTCAGCTGACCAACAGAGACCCATCAGAGTGGTTCTGACAAATGGTGTTGCTGGTGTTGGAAAAACCTTCTCAGTGCAGAAGTTCACCTTGGACTGGGCAGAGGGCTTGGAGAACCAACATGTTAGTGTGGTGGTTCTGCTTTCATTTGGGGAGCTGAACCTGATCAGAGATGAGCAGTACAGTCTTCTGGAGCTGCTCCATGTTTTCCATCCAACATTACAGAAGGTCACAGCAGAGAAGCTCGCTGTCTGTAAGCTTTTGTTCATCTTTGATGGCCTGGATGAAAGCAGGCTTTCATTGGATTTCACCAACAGGAAGCTCGTGTCTGATGTCCCACAGAAGTCATCAGTCAGTGAGCTGCTGACAAACCTCATTGAGGGGAATCTGCTTCCCTCGGCTTTCATCTGGATAACTTCCCGACCTGCAGCAGCCAATCAGATCCCTCCTACATGTGTGGACAGGGTAACAGAAGTACGAGGCTTCAATGATGCCCAGAAGGAGGAGTAATTTAGGAGGAGATTCAGTGATGAAGAGCTGTCCAGCAGAATTATCTCTCACATGAACACAACAAGGAGCCTCATGTCATGTGCAGAAATCTGCTCTTGTGCTGGAACACTGCTACACTTCTGGAGCACATGTTGACTACAAAGCAGAGAGCAGAGCTGCCAAAGTCCCTGACTGATATGTACTCACACTTCCTGTTGGTTCAGAAAAAGACAAAGAAGCACAAGTATCATGAGACAAGTCCACAGAAGCTGACACAGGTTGATGGAGAGGTTCTCCTGAAACTGGGGAGACTAACATTTGAACATCTGGAGAAAGGAAACATCCTGTTCTACCAAGAAGACATGGAGCAATGTGGTCTGGATGTGACAGAAGCTTTGGTGTACTCAGGAGTTTGTACAGAGATCTTTAAAAGAGAGTGTGTGATCTTCCAGAAACCAGTCTACTGCTATGTTCATCTGAGCATTCAGGAGTTTCTGGTTGCAGTCTACTTGTTCCACTTTATTGCATAAACCTGGGAAGAATGACTTTGTAAACCTGAGTGAAAAAAGATCAAAAGGATTCAAACTTAGCTGAAGAGTAAAAATAACAAGAAGAATTAGCACAGGCTTGATATGCATTTAATTAATAAATTAAATAAATAAAAAAAATACACAACATATAATGTAATTATAAGGAGGTATTTTTTGTAGTATATTGATTACTAGATATTGGAAAGGGGGTAGGATTAAATAAGCTTATGCTTCTTCCTGCTCCTTTTTCAACATGAAAGTTATTTGTAGTCGTGGTTGCTCATTTTCCTTTTGTTTTGCTTTGTTTGTCTCTTTTTATTCTATGTTGTTTTCTTTTTTTAACATGTCCAAAATAAAGATTCAATCAATCTCTCTGATAGGTGGAATGAAATGGCCACCACTCCTCTAAGCTCAACATTTGAACTTTTTTCCAGTTTAAAGTTTGCAGCTTTAAACTTCAGAGACTAGGATGACAAAGATTCATTTTGATGTAAAACAAAAAAGGCACAAACTCAAGAATCCAGGAACAGGACTAACTGGGATGTAAGACTTCATGGTTGTCTGTCCTAAATTAAAAGAGACGTCCAGACTCTGGGAAGTGTTTAAATAGGACAATGTTTTTATTCTGTTTACTCAGACACAGCACCGGACTAAAACCATTAGCTTCTTCATTTTTTTTAGATATTATCTTCAATGAACACAAGCTGTAACAAACAAAAGTGATAATTGTCATAAATGTCTCTAATTTTTACACTTTCTTTTATCACTTTGTCTCTGCTCCAAATGCATGCATGTTTTAACGACTTTAGAAAAATATTGTGGGACTTTAACTGAACATACAACACTACAAACTTTCATGGAAATCATGTTAAAAATAAGAAATTACACGAACAATTACAATACATGTGCACTATTAACACTTATTATAATAAAATCCTCAAAAATATGTTAATCCTTTCCCCTTCAGCCCATCCCCTGCACCCTAACTACAAAGCACAGGTTGTCCTTACAAAACAAAGGAAAGCATAGAGAAGTCACTTGCATAAGTCACATTAAACTTGAGCAGACATGGATGAGTGAAGTTGTAAAGGTGCTGCTAGCAGGGTTGGCCATTTGGGTCTTCATTTTGACGAGTCAAGCGACATCATCTTAGAAAACAAAGAAAATAGGTCTATAAGCATCAAGAAGAAGCTCTACAGTTTTGAGGCAGCATCAGGTCAAAGCCTTGACAGTAAGAACCTGAATCCAGCTGCTCTTTAAAGGTTGAGGAGCAAGAAAAAGCTGTGATCTGCTGTGCTCTTAATTCTGGATATTTTTTTTATTCCAAATATGGCGTAGAAATGAAAAATCCAACATGTCAACACATCCTTAAAATTCAGCCAGAGAGAGAAATTTTCCGGAGAAGAAGGATGAGAAGTTTCAGTTTGTTTCATAAGAAAAGTGTTTTCTTTGTATCAAAATGGGAACAAACTGATGGTCTTTGATCACCTCTACAGTGATGAGGCATTAAGACTCGGTGTGTACGGCACATCCTGATGAGTCACATAGATTCAAAGAACAATTTTTATACCAAAAACTACGAGCAGATATTCAACATTCATCAGGGCCCAGCAGACAGCATCAACACCACTCTGAACCTAAGAACTCATTAATGAAATGAACCCTAAAATCCTTTTTAAACACTTAAAACCACACAGTGTGACATCATGAAGGTTTTTGGACCAGATAATAACATTAAATTATTATTAATAGAGAAAGACAAATAAAAAAAACTC
The DNA here is from genome assembly GCA_015108515.1 of Hemichromis elongatus. NCBI lineage: Eukaryota > Metazoa > Chordata > Actinopteri > Cichliformes > Cichlidae > Hemichromis > Hemichromis elongatus. Next base: position 7,492 of record VUQR01034965.1, on the reverse strand, counting down.
TTGAGTGCTCTGAAAAATATTCCAGAAGACAGGAAATGTCTTCTTATTCTCCCTTTTTTCTTATTGATTCAGCATTTTGAGAAATAAATAAATCCAACTTAACCTCACAGAAATATGTGAAAATAAATATTTAAAACCTTAAAGATGTTGCAACTGTGTTGACAGCACACGTGAGCTTTGATGTTCCTGATGTGACGATACAAGAAAATCCAAAGACTGCCATGAAACTATGACATCAGCCATCAGTGGACTCACATATGTTTGCCTTTTAGCTGCTGTCATGTTGTTTTATTTGGTTGTGAATATATTTGGTCACTATGTTGGTTCTAAGTTATCAACTTGTGATAAGTTTGTCTCCACAGACTTCATGGGAGCATCACACAGACACAGATTAGTTTTCAGTAACATCCAAATAAAATCCTAGAATTTCACTAAAACTGGAGCGCCATCTTCCTGGACCATCTGTTAGTACAGTAACCTCACAGCAGCCATGTTATTTGTCACATGATGTCATAAAAAAGGCCAAAAGGCTTCAACAGCACAAACAAGATCCCAAGGTCCAGTTCAGAGACTCCAGTTAGCACACCCCTAATTATACAGCTTATAACTCGCCTGTTTAATACAGTTTAAGCAGGTGAGTTATAAAAACATTTTCCCCACATACAGGTGTATTAACGGGGGAAATATATACAGAGAACAAACAGTTTGTGTATCAAGCTGTAAACATGTTTATTTCTGCTGTAAAGTTTTAACATGGGAGTCTGTGGGTACTGACTCACTGCTGTCTCTACTGGATGTTACATGAACTGCAGCTTTCAAGCGGTCAGTGTGACCATGCCGGGACTCAGAAGAGAAAGACCAAAAGTCTGATCATAGATAAATCACTTTTTTTTGGCAATTTTTACATCAAACAATTGGATCTGGTAGTTTGTACTTTAGATAAATAACACTTGTTAAAATCATTAACCAAAAACTTACCAACAGCAAAAAACAAAGCACTTTTTTTTGTTATTGTTGTTGCTGTTTTTGTGGGTAACTGGTAGTTTGCCCATTTTCAGTTTAAACTGTGGTTCAAGCTGTCAGCTCAAAGTCAGTGCTGTAAATCTGTGTCCTGTCACCTTACCCCAACACACGACTGAACACAGAGAAACAAAACATCAGGCAACAAGTGCTTCAAATCAACCTGCAAGCATTACAATACACATCACTGCCAGGCCCAGTGCAACAACAGAAAGAGTCTCTTATCACAAATTGACATCAACATTTGCACGATGGCGGTTTGGTGTTTCTGTACAGCAGAGAGGAAGGCAGTCAGAAAGTTCAGCTAGAAAACTCATATTTACAGAATAAATACTAGAACCCGAACTGCTCACGCCAACATCAGCCAGATGTGCATGCAGAGGAGTGTCCCGGCTTTCATGGAAACACACAAGTCCGTGCACAGCCACGCACAGATACTGAGCATGCTCACTGTTTTCATTATTCTCTTCTTCTTCATGAACGCTGCAAATACAAATCGTCCAAATCTCTTTAGAAGAAAATCCCCGTCCACTGTCTGTGGCTAACACACCATGGAGCACTCAGATGATCAGGGCTGTAGCCAGCACATCAGAAACTACTGATGTCGTGTAAAAGGAAATATAACATTATTTGAAAAAATGAAAACAAGAATAAAAAGATCATGAAATATCTAACAAATAAAATCCATGAAATGAAATGAAATATAAAAGATAATTTCCCTGTTGTAGCATTTACACCTCAAGATAAATTTCCCCATTCACCATCACTGATAAATAATAATTACAAAACATATGGAAGAAGAAAACGTAATCATAATAATGATAATAACAATAACGGCTTACATGATATATTTCATCCCTGGGTACAGGCTGTAAATATCTACTGCTGAGTTTTCACCACATGTCCCGCCATCCATGATGGGACAAACATTGAAGATGAGAACAGACGGCTGTCTTCAGCGACAAACAGCCTCCACCCAGGATAAAAATGTACTTATAAAAGAGACTCAGAAGACTGCAAAACAAATGGTCAGTCCCAACCTTTAAAATGTCCTCAGAACATTTTCTACAAACACAGAGGGTCTGTCAGGTTCAGAACTGAGACAGTGAGATGATAAACCATCCATCTCATCCTGGTTTCTACTGGGACAGGTTTAGTCTGGCTTAGCACAAAGACTGCAAGCTCAGCTAAGTGAATTCCAGTGATTGGAGATAAGGTCAAAATCAGCCGAGGACCTCTGAGCCTAAACTAAAAGCTGAAAATGTGTCTGATGTTTTATGTTTTTTCTACATTATCTGTCATAAGGAGTGCAGCTGACCTAATATGAAAGCAATGCACATAATTTTAAAGGTTAAAGCTAGATTAAACCACAAGTCTGGTTAGCTCAGACTGAGCTTCTGGTCCTAAAGTCCAGCTCCAGACAATCAAACACAGCCACATTGGCTAGTAAATGAATGAGAGGATACAACATATAATGAATGTGACCACAGCTGCCAGTCTTTGTGCTAAACATGTTTCAGAATGATCCGATTCTCACTGCGCTGGCTCACTAAGCCAACATTCAGGACAAATATACCTCTCTGTGTTTCAACAGCACAGGAAAACAGCAGTGGTGATGACTACTCAGAAAGAAGCAGAGATCTACCTTGAGTCAGGCTGCTACTATTTTAATGGAGGAAAAGTCCTCCCAGAAGAAAAAGAGAGAACAAAAAACAAACCCAGTCCAAATCAGAGTCAGATTTTGTGTGACCTGTAGATCTGTTTCTCCATGGCAGGTCTGAAGCATTTAAGCTAGCCCGTCACTTCCATTGTGGACACATGATGCAGCTACCAAAGCCTGCTCTGAGTCTGTTGTGGTTCGAGCTGTAGACCGCCAACCCCTGCCGTCATCCAGCGCAGTGGGTGGCGGTGTGGGAGTGTCTTGGTGGGGCCTAAAGTGCGGACACCCGCACAATGTTGGCCTGGGAGTAGTCAGTGGAGCTGGTAGATTCATCACCTTCAGGGGTGGTGCCAGGCGGTGTGGGCATGCTGATGATGGCGGAGGTGATGTAGGGTTGGTCACAGTTTAGAGGAACCGTCTCCTCAAATTTGGCATTGAGACTGGACCGACTGGAACGACTAGAGAGAGGCAAAGGAGAGACGGGTAAGTAAGTCTTCACGAGCAAAGGTGAATTTTGAGCAGTTTTAATGGACTCTAGTTACACTTCCTGTCATGTGTTTTAGGTGTGAACACATCAGCCCAAATTAGATCATTAGTTCTACAGTGTTCCTCCAGGTCTGCTGACTTCTCCACTCCTATGTTAGCCCGTCTCACGTTTCTCAGTCTCATAACATTGAATATTTTTTCTATGTTCTGTTGTGAGTTTATAAGACATGCAAATGATTTAAATCTGAATTGTATCATCTGTATTGAGTTTTTATTTAAATCAAGATAAAAGCATCACATCTCCTTCTCAGTTCTTCTATTTTATTTCTGTTCCCTTTACTACTGAGGTGTACAAAAATGTTTTGATTTTAAAAAGTCAGTACTGTCTTTTTTATACTTGAAGTTTTCATGAAATGATTGATGAGCAATTAAACTTACTCAGGGACATCTGGAACCTCCTCAGTACTTCTACAACTATAACAAGGACCTTTGTGTAAAAGAGCAGATCATCTAAACCTACTTCCAGAAGATCTTAAAGAAAGTCTAGATCCTCCTCTACATCATCCAATACTTCCAGTAAAGATAGCTGGCAAATCTGCACTGACAGCTCTAAAGGCCCTCATTCCTGAAAACTCCTCAAACACACCAAAACTTCCAAAACAACCTCAACCTCTAGTACTTGGTATCCTGAAACTTGCATAAAGACCAGTTTAAGATCTGTAAAGCCATTTAACTCTAAAATGTCCTTTTCTAAAAGTACTTTTGGTATCTCTAGCAGGAGCAAATCTTCTAAAAGTAATTTAAATCTACTTCCAGACATCTAGAACCTTCTCAAGAGTGTCTCTCTTTTTTCTTTAAAAGGCTGCTGAAATCTCTGGTAGCTCCTGGTAGATCTTTCTTCAAGGTTTAAATGCTGTAAAAGTTCTTAAGAATTTTTCTTTTCTTTTCAATGACTTTTGCAAAGTGGACTACTGGAAGCTGTTCAGGAACTTAAGACCCTTCAGAAGGACATCTGTAACCTTCTGGAAAATCCTTAAAGTCAGTAGGACCCCCTGCAATCTTCACAGTCATCGCTTCTGGGTGATTTTATTTTTTTTTATGAAGATTAAATGTGACTATATGTGAACAAAGAGAAGTAAATGTTGAATGCAACAGTATGACTGTAAAAAAACAGAGTTGCAGTGTTGTGTAACCTACCTGTTGGTTAGTGGTCGCTCCCTGATCTGGATGGTGCTTAGCTCCTGCAGACTACCCTGCAGACCCACAGACATGTTCGAGTTTGGGACGTTGAAGGTCTTCCTCTTCTTGCGGCCACAGCAGGAGCTGAGGCCATGACTTGAGGAGGAGGAGATGGATGAAGAGCGGGAAACCTGCTTCAGCAGCGTAACATCCTTGCAGCTTGCCTCATACATCTTCTCATCCACAAACTCGTGATTCTGAGGAAAAGCAAAGCTGCAGTTTTACAAGATGGCAGGTAATGGGTTAAAGCTCGAACATGGACATACAAAATCTGCTATGAACTAGATAAATGTCCAAATTCAAAGAGTAAAGAATCAAAAGAAAGTTTAATCTGTCAAAGTAAACGATATTCTCATTAATTAAAAATATAATGATGTGTTTTCTTCATTTTTAGCTCTTCAATGTTTTAGAGGTCTCTTTGAGAATTTTTAATCTAAAAAATCTGAGAAAACATATAAAACTGCAGAAAGGAGTAAACTTTTAATCACCTTTATTTGGTGCCGTTTAGGTGTGTGTGTGTGTGTGTGTATCCTCACCGTGGTCTTCTCCAGGCAGTTCAGGAGGTGATGATGATGCACCTCGAAGTTAGGGTTGGCCTTACACACCAGCGCCTGTCCTGCTTCTTTGGATGCCTTCAGGACATAAAGAGAAATCACATGACCTCAGCCATCCTATCATTTACAGAGGCACACCTGAACAAGGCTAACATTTCCACCAAAACCTGCTAAATCTCAGCATTTACTATTTTACCCACAATTCCTTCCTTGTCAAAAATCTTAGAGGACAACACCCATTCGATTTTTATGGACTCTAAATGCTGCAAAGCAGCTCATTATCAGGGCAAGGCAGTAACAAAACTCCAGAAACTCACTTGGTGTCCATAAAGAACTTCATAAATTTCACTCTCAGATAATAAGTCATTAGGACCCTCCCTGGGGCAAAATCCTGAGCCCCTGTGCTCGGCAGAAGGAACACCTCTTTTGAAATATTAACAAGAATTCCCTCCATAGTTTTAAGGACCAAAATAAGCCACTGACTTCTTGTCTGGGGACCCCCTGAAGAACAATAGCATAATTACAAATATACCCATCAGTCTTTTTTACACGGGTGCACTCATATTTATTCTCCGACCTAGATTCTGAGAAGGACACCTGTCAAAATGTTGGACTGTTCCTTCAAACATCTTTGTTTTTTATCCACTAGCCTTGCCTTTACTTTACATTGACTCAGCCAGATTGCATGCAGGTTGCCTAGGTGATTGACATGCAGCTCAGCCCAATTTCTTTCCTCCACAAGGCAATGAAGTCCAATAATAGTACTGATGATGTCATGAGTAGCACAGGCCAGTCATCTCATAACAGCAGAGCTGCATGGTAGGGCTCATCAAAATGCACAAGAACTTCCGGTCGGTCGGGTAAGGTACCCCCACACAGCAGAGGACCAGGTCAGGCACAGGTGAGTTAGTTAGCGAACTGACAGGTATTTGGTTTTTCAGACTGTGTGCAAAGCTAAGAACACTACAGACAGACAGTGATAGAAACAGGATGAAGATGAATTCATCATTGACACTTCAGCAGCAACACTTTCGTAAGCTAAATGAGCAAAGAAAAGATGAGGATCAGCTAACACAGGCTAAATTCACACTAACACTTTTATCTTAAAACAAGAACAAACTCGTTGCAGAAAAACACTAGATCAAAAATGATCTCCAAACATCTGGTCTAAAGCCAGATATCATATTACCTTTACTCTGCATAGTGCTGATCTGAGACTGTTTTAAAGAGAAAGGTCGAGACTTTGCAGGGTAACTGTAGGGTAAGTAACGAGGCTGTCATGGTCTGTTTGTGATGAGGAAGTTTAAAGTTTTGAGGAGTTAAAAGGGCACAGCCTATGCCCCTTCCACCACTGCCAATGGACTAGAGTCCTCTTTTATTCCAAAGGCAGGGATGGAACCAGTGGAAGGTAACTGAGCAGAGTTACATAAGTACTTCACTGAAGTACAGTTTTAATGTACTTGGACTGGGTCAAAGTATTTTTCCATGTTAATTTTTTATGTAATTTGGATGTAAAGATTGTACTTTCTGCTACAAATCATGTCATTTTACCACTTAATTTCTTATTGACTCTTATTTCGCAGATTTTAATTCTACTGATATGTGGTGCTGTGTAATTATACATAAACCTACCCAGCAGTTTATGAGACCATGATCACACAGACCTAGAGGCAGGTCAGTGACTCCTCTCACTAAATCCGATTTCTGCTGTGACAAATAGTTAACGAGTGTTTTCAGATGAGGTGGCATATTTGATGCAAACTAATGTCAACTGCAGCAATCACAGTCAGGACTTTAGTGTAACACACTCTTCAGAACTAGTGCCCCACAGCAACCACATGCCAACTTAGGGAATACACAATATTCCTGAAGTCACTCACCAGTCTGTAAACCACAGTGTATCTGTCTATGTTACTCTATCAACAATGTATGGATGCTGCCTTGTGTGGACACAAGGAGCAACCACAACAGTCAGGTCGTCTACTATCTCTGTGCTGAGCTGTGAAGTTAGAGATGATCACTTTAACAGAGAAAAAAAAGTGTCCATTAGAGTTCACTGTTTATCGGCTAACTTGGCAGCTCCCATGTTTATCTCAGCCTTTGATGGCCATACATGTAAATTGTCCATGAAGAGTCTGCTAATCCAACAAAATGCCCAGAACCAAAGTAACAAGTTAACTAATGTGAGAAAAATCATATCTTCTGCATTCAAGAAAGTCTCTTCAGTGAAGAATATATCAAGATATTAAAGATATCGATATCTTTACACAAGCAAATCTTAAATCATGCAAACAAAGTGTTGGCTTGTATGAACAGCAGCTGATGAAACAGTGCATCAAAACAAAGCAAAATTTAAAAAAGAAGTTGGGGGAAACTTCAATGTAAGGTATAAAATGGCCAAACGCAAGATAACATCTGATCAAAGTTTTGTTTCTGTTGGTTTCTGTAAAGAGAAGCTGATGATGTGCATGACGGAACATAAAAGCTTTGCTCAGTAGATGATGTGTTGTATGAACCTGATAATATTTATTCT